>NNCF01130797.1:96216-151360 GCA_002313205.1 Laupala kohalensis | reverse complement strand
CAGTTTTATCGAGCATTCATAAGATCTCGGCTCGATTATGGCTGCGTTGTATATAGCTCTGCTCGTGCAAGCTATTTAAAGAAGTTGGATAGTGTCCACCATGCAGGAATTCGACTAGTTACGGGTGCATACCGCTCTAGTCCCATTCCGAGTTTGTATGCCGAGAGTGGCGAACCATCTCTTTCCCTCCGGCGGCAAATCCTAATGCTACGACACTTTTGCCTCTTGCAAACTTTACCCGACAATCTGGTGCACAATGCGGTGTTTTATCCATCCTCTTCTTTCATCCGTTTCTACAACAGCAGACTGAGAGCAACCAAACCTTTTGGATATCGCTCCAAACAAATTTTGGAAACCTTAAATATACGCACACCTAATATCTTACATCAAGGTTTTAGTAAGTCTCCCCCTTGGGCTTTGCACAAGCCGAATATTAGTTTCGATCTTCAGCATCATGACAAGAAGAACACTGCAGCTCCGATGTTGAGGGTATACTTTCACCTAATCCGCGACAAACACCGGGTCCGTATCCCTGTGTTTACCGATGGGTCGAAGCAAGCTGAAGGTGTCGGCTGCTCCGTGGTTTTTCCCCGTGAGACCTGTGGCTACCGTCTAGNTTACACCGCTGAGTGCTACGCCATATTGAGAGCATTGCGATCAACAAAGTGCTCCCGCGGATCACATTTCCTGATTTGTTCTGATTCGCTGAGTGCTTTTCAATCCAGAATATGTACTTGGCTGATAAGTTGATCCAGAACATCCAGGATGTGCTTTTCTCACTGCAAAATGATGGAAAGAACATAATGTTTTGCTGGGTTCCCGGACACGTGGGTATCAGAGGAAATGAGGAAGCAGACGATTCCGCAAAACCTCAGGAATCGCGTGGATTTCTCCACGATTCGAAAACGAGATCTCCTAAATTCCATCAAGTTGAGGATTCTGAGTGAATGGAGCAATGAGTGGTTAGCTGTTGAAAGGAATAAACTCCGACTTATCAAATGTTCTGTTAAGTCATGGAGCAGTTCCTGTAGGCCAGCCCGGCGCGACGAGGTCTTGCTGACCCGCCTGCGCATAGGACATTGTCCTCTCACTCATAGGTATCTCTTACTACTTGATGATGAACCCGTTTGTGAGGAGTGTAGCTGTTCTCTGACAGTGCGTCACCTACTAACTGATTGCAGAAGATACTTAAGTATACGGAGACAAATTGTTCTGGCTGCAGATTTACCAACAATTCTGGGAAATGAAACGGTTAATGTTAACAAACTATTGAATTGTATGATTAGATCGGGGCTCCTCCCACAAGTTCTCGGGAGGGTTTAAAATTTTCATATCCTTTTCATCTTTATTGTCTTCTTTGTTTTTAACGTTCGGTTATTAATGTTATTCGAAAATATAATATTTAAAAATTATTTTCCCTTATTTTTGTGATATAATGTATTTTTATTCTCTTTTCTTTCATCTTTCTATTTAGATATTTGTTGATTTCATGAGGTTTTTTAGTGGGTATGGTCGAGATATTCGGCGAGTCCCACACACGGGGAAGAGTCACTACGGCTCTTCTCTATGGTGCGATACTGCATTTTTCCCTACTTGCATGGGCTCTAATGACCTTCGATGTTAACGAGCCCTAAAACCCCACAAAAAAAACCCTCTTTTGTTGGTAATAAGTTAGCAATTAATTATTCAAAGACTTTTCAACTTAAAACTATTAAATCTTATTCGTCTTTCGTAGTTAGTTTTTCTAGCTCGAAGTCAAGTTACAAAAGATATCTTTTCAATAAACAATGGTAATAATTTTTTGTTGGTAACAAAGAAGCAAATTATTATTTATGTAATTTTCAAGTCATTGTTATTAAATTTTATTAGTTTTTCATCGTTGGTTATTCTAGCTTGACGTCAAGCTACAAAAGCCATGTTTAAAAAAAAAATTATACAACGGTAATAAATTTTTTGGTGGTAATAAATTAGCAATTAATGTGGAGTAAATCATACGGTGCATTTCGTTTTGTTGCGACAGAATGGCTTTTCTAGCTTGTCGTTGCTATAAATTCATTCAAAGCTTTTCTGAATACAATTCAATCATGATAATTTCCACAAAGAAATTTAATTTTACCGATGCGCACCTAGACGCAACATGTCAAAATAGTATCCAGTAATTAATTTCAACAGGTACATTTCAATCTGTGGACCGCGAATTATCTTCTCAACCTACCACATTATACAAATGGTTTGTCCCAAAAATAAGAGTCACGAGAAAAATAGGCATATAAGAAATGTACGGTAAGCTGAACAGCCTTATTAAATACTAGGTTCGAAATTGGTCCTATAAAAAACAGTCGCGTAAATGCTTTATCACTTCCTTTTGCTCCAAAGAGAATAGTCTTTAATAGTATCTTACAACAAATAACACTTTATAGTGTTTACAATACCAAGGATTCGACCGAACGTCTTGAATCCTAGTCTCGAATCACGTTGCTGCTATTGCACTTGCAACGGGTCATGTTCTAAAAGAAAACGATGATTCTAAAAGCACTAAAGACGATGTTTTGCTATAAGGGCTTAAACGTCATTCTCTTCCCCATACAATTTTATACATAGATTATGGGGGGATAAAAATATTAGACACGTTCTGGTTGTTAAGAACACGATCTGCAGTTTCTCCAGGTGTGCAAAGAAAAGGATCGAATGAGTAGCATCGCTTTTATACGACCGTCAGAGGTCTAATTTTTCTGATTTTACTGATGTGTACGTGCGTACAGAACACGTACTCTAAAAATTTTTCTTTTATGATTCTCTTTCTCTTAGAACATGACTTATTTTACAGTAAGACGCTAATTCCATTTAACCCACCAGCTTTGTACGCGAAAAGCAATGTACACGAATTTCCTACTGAGATCGAATGACAATACTCTTATCTTGATGCAGTCATTTTCCAAATCCAAGGACAATATCAATTGATTAGGATTTGGATGCAATGAAAACAAATTATTCTAATTGAATGCAGTATGGCTTTGGCTTCGGAACCAACAGAAGATACCCTCAGACTTGGGAACCTTGGCAAGAAACCCATTCAAATAAGGTTTGAGAGCCTTGGAAAGATACCCACAACCAGGCTTCGAAACCTGTACCAAAGAGACCGCCCGTGGCTGGCCTTGCACGGTTATCGGGCGTGACCCCTAGGTGATGGGGATCTTGATAGATTTGACAAGCTCATAATCTTCAACAGGATTATAATTGCAATTCTTATTAGGAACTGGTAGCGGCAGAGCCACCATAGATCAACGCAAGGATTATGTATATAAAATTAATTTCCATCGCACATGATAAAAAGTGGCTGTTCACAGCATTTCTACTGCTATAACAAAAAAAACACCAAAACAAAACAAGATGATTCTAGTAGAGAAAAATATGCTCTTTCAATTAATATAAAAATGAACTAAATTAAATAATTCCCTTTTTGAGATAATTGACTAAAAGTACGTCATATTTGGCTTTCAGATGTTTTACATGAAGTTTGTGGTTAAATATTTTCTCAAATATGCAAGCTATTAATCCGATACTTTAGCAGTGCAATGTCTTAAGGCTGGTTAGTGTTGAGGTAAAAGAACAAATTACTAGTGATTATAGTTCTATAGTTATATTTTGACAAAGTGTGGCACAAACATCGCGGAAAGTGATTTCGGAGCCACTTTGAGGTTAAATTGTGGACCATATGTTGTTTTATGTGCATTTATTTTAATTTTTTCATGTTCACTTGAAAATATTGATTTATTATGTCAAATTTCAGCATCGTAGGTAATCTGGATAAGCTATGAGAGAGCGTGAAACTTTGCAGAATCTTCGCAGTCAAAGAGACGTTGTCAGTAGGACTTCCATAGAGAACGCTGTGTTGCGTCTAATATTTGAGATCAGGAGCTAAAACTTCACAGAACGTCCTTTAAACCACATATTTACAGCGACACAAAATTTCAGCAAAATTGACGATGGCCGAGTGATGATTTTAAAAACTAGGCCACTTGACATGGAATGACCCTAATCGCAACCCCATTCATTGGAGTCTCTGGCTACCACTCCCAGGATCCATGACCTAATTAATGCTCTCGGCCTTGCGTTTCGAGTAGCGCACTTTCTACTCACGCCCGAAACTCGTCATGGAGAATCTTTCCAAAAATGCAAGTCAATTGTTCATTAACAAAAGTTGCTAGGAATCTGTTCCGATGCTACGAACCGATAACATCAAAAAGTCAGATTTCATTAATAAACAAAATAATATAACAAGCAATCGCACTCGATAATACTTGATAGCCGAAGTGCTTGCTCACATACATATACTGCGAAGCGTACATCGCCAAATGAATTGGAACGAGAGTCATTCCCAAGAAATATGCTAAGTCCCTCAGTGTTCTGAAAAGAACTTAGGAATAAAACCGAACACTTCTCACATCCAACAACTATCTAAACTTATTGTAACACGTCTCGAAGTAAAATCTCGTAGCCATCAGAACTCGTAATAACTCTCATAATAAATCTCAGAATAACTCTCACAACAAATCAACTAGAGTGTTTTACGCACGTCTTTTTATAACCCAAAATCCCTTCTCCACGAAATTTCGAGAAAGTTCACGCCCTTCGACCTGTCATGTGATTTCAAGAGCCAATCATTTTCTTCGACCAACTCCAAGCGGAATCCCTTTGATAGACTGGAAAGTCGTGACGTGTTTAATTTCAACGAATCACGTCGTTTTGTTCAACAACAACGAGGTTCAACAACTACGCCGAGGTCATGTGGTTGCCGCGTGCCGAACTGTCAATCGTTCTCACGCCTCTTTTTCTATTGTCTTGTATCTTTTCGACGACCACCCAAAACAACCTTGGGTTCTGCGAGTTCGAGCTTGCCTCGGCTGTCCCTAGTGACTCCCACGCTTTGAAAATGCCCGCCATTGTCCAACGTACTGTGCCGTGCCCTTTGACCATGTGCTGCGCCGCATGTTCTTTGATCCAGTGAATTTCTAACCTTCGCTTCGAAGATTTTTATGACCTTGTTTTTGTGCATTAGGTCCCCTCTCGAAATATTCTAGAAAACGCTCCCTTAGAACCTTAACGTTTTCCACCCACACCCTCGTTTCAACACGTTACAAAAGATCGTTGGTTAATTTTGGGTTGATTTTTCATCATTTAGGTCACGTCTGTTTCTGCGCCTTGTGCGGGCTACTACGCTAAGCGTCTTTTTTTTAACTTTTGCCGCTCCTATTCCCACGCCTTTGCTAAATGTTTACAATGCAGACTCTATTTAATTTTGCCCATGTTCCCAATTATCTTTGTAGTGGTGAGTGCCGTGCCGACTACTACGTGTAACCGCCTCCCTTTAGAAATAACTTTTATTATGTTTTTATATCTTTTCTGAAAGCTAGTGGCCTTTACAAATACTACAACCGCACCCCTCTCTCAACGCGCCGCGCGGGCGATGGGAACGGTCTGCCCACGCTGCGTCTTTCAACGGCCTGTTTTTGAATATTTCTAGACTATCTAAGGTCCTATTTCAATTAAAATGCAATTAATATTTCACGACAATATATATTGTCATGAAATATAAATTTCTTTAATCAAAATTAGAATGATAGCTCAAGAATATGATCAAGAGTTCGAAGACAAGCCGTAGGAAGGCAATGGGGGTGGTGCGAGCCTCAGCCTAAATGACGCGCCCTAAGGTGTCCGCTGCTATAACCAGCGAAGTGGGAGATCATAGTTCTCGGAAATATGAATGTAGCTTTGTGGACGTTGTTCCCAAACCGAAATGGGTCGGTACGAGGAAGAGCGCATCCACAACCAGTAGCGTTCATTTTAGAGAATATGCCTGGAATTAATTAGGAACCGCGTGGGAGCCTTTCGGTCGAGGCGTGACAACCACAGCGGCAAATTTCAAATAGAGACGAGTAAGCGTTGCCGCCCGCGAACAAACGTGACTCGGAGAATAGGAAGTACTGGCAAAATTCAACTATGTTGAGAGTCTGAGGGTGCACTTTCTGGGTGGAGCACTATTTTGAAATTTAAAAAACAAACAAAAAAACAAGGCAATAAAATTGTGAAATTCAAAGCGGTGGGTGGCACAGACTCAAAGACAACAAAATACCATTCACAAGAGAAGACGCTTCCGAAAAATGGGATTGTCTCGGGACAAACGTGGGCGAGTTCCAAGGCTTCCAAATAATGAATTTCTTTTTGCCATATGCAAACAAATTATTAGAAAGCGAACGTCGCGTGGGAACGGGGCCATAAAACTGAGTGAGAAATTTCTAGAAGTTATGGGTCACATGTTTTTCCGCGTAGCGTCTTAGTAACGAAATTTGTTGTTCAAAATAAGTCAACGTGATTCGACTAAAATTTGAACTACGTCACAAACTGGGACCAATTGCAAAGTCCCAGAGAAAGTGTGAGACCTAGTGTCATTCGCTTCTGAGATCACGTGAGTGAGGTGGGGGCGTCGACGAGTTTCCAATTTTGAAGAAAAGGGATTTTCCCTATAAAACTGAGTGCGCGAAAGCGCAAAGGATCAACACGTTATATGAGATATCAGCATAGTTTTGAGCAGTGAGAGATTCATTCAGAGAATCCTTAAGAGATCGAGATATGTGACACTTTGATTTCAGAGATTTAGTATTTTAATGAATGATAAAACTTATTCTAGTTAGTCAGAGTTAGCTTTCTCTTATGATTATGCATCGAGTAGACTGAGTTCAATCCGAACTTTCCGGAATTTTGAATACATTTGGAAGATTACTTTCACTTCAGATGTATTTTCATAAAGTACTCGGTTGTGCAGCGGAGTGAAAAGACTTTAATTTATTAATTCCGTTCAAGACTATTAAGTGGCGAATACATTTCGGAAATTTTTTTCGCTGCTAAATGTGTTCGTGGCAGTAGTGAATGGGGCTAGGAGGCAATGCTGAGTCCATTCAGAGGGGTGACGCAGTCGGTGGCCACCACCGGGAAGTTCTCAGGTCATCGAACCTAACTCCTGCTCGAAGGCGACTCTACAGATTGGCCGAAAGCAACCTATTTTTCAACAATGTTCGGGTACTAAGATAACTACAAAACAGGTAGCTTCCAGCACATGGTGTGGCGAACAGTGCGTCTTTCGACAAATATCATGCGAGTGATTCGATTACGACGAACTACCGTGGAACGTCAGAACTGTCTCATCTTATTACGAGAAACTCATTAGCTTTGCTCATTGATTTATTATGTGTAACGTAATTTTAGGAAGACATGATGTGTCAAGGGACTGGTCATTTACCCACGTCAATATCAATAATTTTGTATTACCAAAAACCGTGTGAATCTTGGAGGAATACAAGGGAAATGTGTCAGCAAAAGTAGTAGTTATAATTGTTAGAAATATAACTGTGTGATAAATAAACCATTTTTATTTGTACGCTGCGCGTATCATGTACCCATGTCTGTTTCTTGAAAATAAATGGTCACGAACACCGCCCACTATTTAATTTCGTGTAGCGGTAGTATTATTTATCACCCTACTCAGATTTATTGAGCAAATTAGATAATTGTTACTTCACAAGGTGATAAATATCATTAACCACTACACTATTCTTTCTTCACTATTAATTAAATTAATTTAGTTATGTTACTATATATATATATATATATATATATATATATATATATATATATATATATATANCATGGGTAATCCACCTATCTAGCCCACTCAGCAATCAGCATCTACACCAGCTAGAGATCAATGAAATTTAGGATGGGGCGGGTTCGGCCCATTTGTTACAGTACAATACACAATTTTGTAATTATGACACACACAGCATAGATAAGTTAGGTTTAATCAACACCGATTTACATTGAATATATTGCTAGCTATCTACACATGCCTACACACGATACCTTCCCCAAAAATCACATGTTAACACATTTGTATATTGGTTTACAAAAGTGTTGGTACACTAATAGATCCAACCACATTAATTTCTTACGAATAAATGGATTTACAAATTTTAATTACAAAATGAATTGTTTCCATAAACTGCTACTAAATTTACTCATAACTTTGGTTCTTTAACTTCGGAACACACGCATCTTTTTCTTCACAATCGCTCGCCACTTTGCTGCTATTCTGATTGCTATCAGAATATTTTACCTTACTTTAGGCATTATGGCTGGCCTGTCCGTGTCGAAACGGCGTGGTTGTTTATCGCCCTTCGGGGATCAATGACCTGAGGGCCGCTTCGTGGTATCAACACCGCCACCCAACAGCTGTTGACTTGTTGCCTTGAAGCCACTGGTCCGCGCGTCGCCCCTAGAACTATAGCTCGCCTCCAGTCAGTACGAAATATTTGACGGCCTAATTAAGGAACTTAACCCTTTAGCCAATTGATGTCATAGTGAAATCCGAGCCGAACACATTTTTAGAGCATTACTAATGCCGAAGTCCCTCTCTAACAAAGTAGTCACGATTCATAAATCTGAATCCAAGTTGTCGCGCTCGAACTTCCTAACAAGACGATCAATTCCATAAATGTAGTGATCAGGGAACCTGATCCACTACGCTAATGATATGACTTAAAGCGGGATAATGCTGGAAAAAGTTCCAAGTGTCAAAGCACTACAAAAAAACTTGAAATATCTGATCAGAAAATCAAGTAAATATCTCGAATCTAAGTTGTTACATCTAAACATCTCAGTTAAACTCGAATCTAGATTTTTTGGGGGGTGGGGCTTTAGGGCTCGTAAACATCGAGGTCATTAGAGCCCATGCAAGTAGAGAAAAATGCAGTTTCGCACCATAAAGAAGAGCCGTAGTGACTCTTCCCCGTGTGTGGGACTCGCCGAATATCTCGACCATACCCACTAAAAAACCCTCCTGAAATCAACAAATATCTAAATACAAAGATGAAAGAAAAGAAAACAGAATACCAATACATTATTTCACAAAAAAAGAAAACAATTTCTAAATATTATATTTTCTAATTACAGAAACAAATGATGAAAGGAAAGAAGACAGGAAAGATGAAACAAGAATGCAAATTTTAAACCCTCCCGAGAACTTGAGGGAGGAGCCCCGATCTACCCATAAAATTCAATAGTTTATCAACATTAACCGTTTCATTTCCGAGAATTGTTGGTAAATCTGCAGCCAGACCAATTTGTCTCCGAATACTTGAGTATCTTCTGCAACCAGTTAGTAGGTGACGCACTGTCAGGGAACAGCTACACTCCTCACTAACGGGTTCATCATCAAGTAGTATGAGATACCCATAAGTGAGAGGACAATGTCCTATGCCAGGCGGGTTAGCAAGAACTCGTCGCGCCGGGCTGGCCTACAGGAACTGCTTTATGACTTAACAGAAGATTTGAAAGGTCGGAACTTATTCCTTTCAACAGCTAACCACTCATTGTTCCATTCACTCAGATTCCTCATCTTGATGGAATTTATGAGATCTCGTTTTGGAATGATGGAGAAATCCACGCGATTCTTGAGGCAAGTCGTCTTTGCGGAATCGTCTGCTTCCTCATTTCCTCTGATACCCACGTGTCCGGTAATCCAGCAAAACATTATGTTCTTTCCATCACCTTGCAGTTACAGAAGCACTTCCTGGATGTTCTGAATCAACTTATCAGCCGGGTACATATTCTGGATTGAAAAGCACTCAGCGAATCAGAACAAATCAGGAAATGTGATCCGCGGGAGCACTTTGTTGATTGCAATGCTCTCAATATGGCGTAGCACTCAGCGGTGTAAACGCTGCATAAGTCACCTAGACGGTAGCTATAGGTCTCACGGGAATACACCACGGAGCAGCCGACACCATCAGCATGCTTCGACCCGTCGGTATACACAGGGAAATGGACCCGGTGTTTGTCGAGCATTAGGTGAAAGTATGCCCTCAACATCGAAGCTGCAGTGTTCCTAAAAGGAGGAGTCTTACTAAAACCTTGACTTAAGACATTTGGTGTGCATATATTCAAGGTTTCCTTAATTTGTTTACAGCGATATCAAAAAGGTTTGGTTGCTCTCAGTATGTTGTAGAAACGGATGGAAGAAGAGGATGGATAGAACACCGCGTTGTGCACCAGATTGTCGGGTAAAGTTTGCAAGTGGCAAAAGTGTCGTAGCATTAGGAGTTGCCGCCGGAGGTAAAGAGATGGTTCGCCACTCTCGGCATACAAACTCGGAATGGGACTAGAGCGGTATGCACCCGTAACTAGTCGAATTCCTGCATGGTGGACACTATCCAACTTCTTTAAATAGCTTGCACGAGCAGAGCTATATACAACGCAGCCATAATCGAGCCGAGATCTTATGAATGCTCGATAAAACTGGTGCAAGAAGCAGCGATCAGCGCCCCATTCCCTGCTACTCAGGCACTTCAATAGATTCAGAGACTTAAATCTTCTCGCTCTTATGTCTGTCAGATGTTCAATCCAATTCAATCTCTGATCAAAGATCAGACCTAAGAATTTCACAAAAGGATAGAATTTGAGAACGTTGTTCCCCAGGGCGAGGTGAGGTTCTGCCAGAAGACTTGGTCTCCTACTGAAAAGAACACAGCGTGTTTTCTCAGCAGAGAAACGAAAACTGTCGTTTTCGACCAGTGGTATAATCTATTAAGGACGAGTTGGATTTGTCGCTCCGCACCTGTAACACTCTGTGATGAACAAAAGATAGAAAAGTCATCGACAAAACGAAAGTGTAAAACAGGATTCTTTACAGCAGACGTTATGCTGTTTATGGCCACTGCAAATAAGGTGACACTCAAGACTGAGCCCTGAGGAACACCGTTCTCTTGAAGAAGGAGATCCGAGGTGTCTCTTCCAATTCTATAGCGGAAAGAACGTTGATCCAAAAAGGACATGAGCATCAGAGGAAGACGTCCTCTAAATCCCCAGGCATAGAGTTGTTGTAAAATGCCATGACGCCAAGTAGTATCGTAAGCCTTCTCGATGTCAAAGAATATTCCGATGAGATGTTGTCTTCGGACGAAAGCATCTTGAATTGCTGATTCCAGGAGAAGTAAGTTGTCCAGGGTGGAATGGAACTTCCTGAAACCACACTGAGATCGACTTAGCAAGTCATGCCGTTCAAGATGCCAGACGAGACGTCGGTTGATAATTCTCTCCAGAGTTTTACCAACACAACTCGTCAAGGCAATACTTCGATAACTACTAACGTTCGTTTTGTCCTTACCTGGTTTTAATAAAGGGATGAGCGTTGCTTCCTTCCAGGAATTAGGGAATACTCCCTCGGACCAAGAAAGGTTAAAGATATCCAGAAGATATTCTTTCGACTCGAGACTGAGTTGTCTCAGCATTTCATAATGAATTGAATCAGGGCCAGGATTAGTGTTGTGGACTGTCGCTAGAGCTGACTCAAGTTCCCACATAGAAAAGGGAGAGCTGTAGGGTTCCCAGTTGGTAGAACGAAAGTCAAAAGATGTGCTCTCTGCTGTTTCCCTTTTTCTCGCGAAATCAGGATCGCAGTTTGCTGTAGATGTTAGGTCAGCAAAATATTCAGCCATTGCTGTTGCCATTTCTCTGTTGTTGGTGAGAATCCGACCCTGATAATTGAGTCCAGATATTGGGACTCGAGAATACCTTCCAGATATCTTTCGGATGGACTCCCATACTTTAGTGGACGATGTTGTTCTCTTAATGGTGCTTAGAAACGCTTTCCAGGAGGTGGATCTGGATTCTTTGATAGTTCTGCGCGCTTTTGCTCTAGCAATCCGATATGCGGCGAGGTTTTCTGGTGATGAACTAGCTTTAAATCTCCGCAATGCACTTCGCCTTGCCCGAATGGCAGATCGACATGCGTCGTTCCACCAGGGAACATGAGGTCTTCGCGGAAATATAGATGTTTTCGGAATGGATTCTTCAGCGGCGTGATGAATCACCTGGGTCTGAAAGTCGACCCTCTCTTGGACACTACCAGTTTCTCTGAAGAAAGACAGAACGGTACTGGGTCCAATTAGCCTTACTGAGAATACATTTCTGTGGCTTGAATTCGGAAATAGTCGCACGTTCCTGCAACGACAACCAGATAGGATAATGGTCGCTACCATGCAGATCATCTTCTACCTGCCATTGAAAGATATCAGCAACTTCAGGGGAGCAAATTGATAGGTCTATAGCAGTCCATGACCCAGTGGCAAATGCAAAGTGGGTCATGTCCTCGGTGTTCATTAAGCATAAATCTTCTCCCTCAAAGAGACAATTCAGCAGTCGGTCCCTGGGGTAATCGCTCGACGAGCCCCACAGGACACTGTGGGCATTGAAATCTCCGAGGAGAAGGAATGGTCGAGGAAGCTGATGAATTAAATCTCTGAGGGAGTTCTCCGAAAAATCTCGTGTCGGAGGAAGATATATAGAACACACGGTCATAGATGGTACACTGTGAATTTTGACTGCTATAGCCTGGATGTGGGTTTGTAGGAGAACAGGTGAGCAGAGGATTGTGTTTCTAACAAACACGGCAACTCCTCCTCTTGCTCGATCTCCCGTGGTGTCGTCATATCTGAAGCTGCTGTATCCTCGCAGAGAGGGTGAATGTTCTGGTGAAAGGTGTGTCTCTTGCAGGCAGATACATATCGGATTACGACGCGCTAAGAGTTGTAACTCTTCACGTTGCGTCCTATAACCATTAAGGTTCCACTGAAGTATGGAAGCCATTACTTTTTGGAACCTCCTGGGTCAGGCTCTTGAATGTGCACATTCCACCGTTGGACAATGCACATTCCGACTCGGAGGTAGGACGAACAGTGATATTCTTCATTCGTCTCCCGGACTTCTTTGATGTTTGCTTCGATTTTATGAAGTCAACAAGGTTCAGGGATTTAGCCTTCGAACCTTGCTTGGTTTCTGGATGTTTAATATTTGAAGGAATATGTGGTACACTGCTGGTCTTTGTATTAGATGGACGGGGTGTGGACACAGTCTTGGGCTTGACAGATGTTTCTTGGATATTTCTTTTGCCGCATTTGCACTGGCATGTGCACGACGTTGTCGTAGACACGTCAGTGAAATCGGCCTGGATTGCCACGTTCTTTTTGATTACAGGAGTCTTGGCTGCGGTGGAGTAACTGGTAGAGAATACAGGGTATAAAGCCCTGTATTACTTCCGAGCTTCACCGTTCGGGATCTTCTCCGTAGTCTTGATCTCTTGTATCTTTTTTTCTTCGAGGAAGGCGACACACTCCCTGCTCCTCACCGGGTGGCTGCCTGTGCAATTAATGCACTTAGCAGGCCCCGGGCATGAGACGCCGGGTTCGTGTGCCTCCTTTCCGCACTTCCCGCAGGTATCACGTCCCTTACACGATGTCGTGTGTCCAAACCTCTGACACTTGAAACAGCGCAGAGGATTTGGAACAAAGGGTCGCACCGGCAGGTTAAGCCATCCAGCTTTAATATCCTTTGGTAGTTGGGGACAGTCAAAAGTCAAGACGAAGGAACTGGTCTTCTGTAGAACACCATTAACCTTCCTCATGATCTGACTGACCTCAACTACGTGGTCAGCCTCCCATTCCGCAACTAGGTCTTCAGTTGACATATCCATAATATCCCTGCAACTTACGACCCCCTTGCTGCGATTAAGCGCAGCATGGAGCTCGCACGTCACAGGGAACTCTCCCAACATTTCACACTTTAACAGTGTTAGGGCCTGTTTGTTGGAGTTGGTTTCCAACAACATGGTACCATTCCGTAACCTTTTGATATTCTTCAGTGTACCACATATTCCCTGAAGCCCTTTATAAATGTAAAAGGGAGAAACGTTTTCCAAAGTTCCTTCCTTTGTTTTCATTATTATGAAAACATTATGGTAAGGAATGTTCTGTTTCTTTTCATTTTTGGTTTCAGAAGCGGGAGGGCTGGCAACCCTCGGCCGCTTCGAAGATCCTGAGGCGGAATACTTACCCTGCGGTTTGCCCATTCCGCAAGGCAGGGGAATCGAAATATCTGTCATTTTGTCCCACGAGTGCGGGGGTAATAAATGTCCGGTGACGTGGAGCCCCCGCATCACGCCACTAAGCCTTGCTCAACTGAGGTGCAGCAGTTGCCCCAGAGGTTGATACGCTGGAGAGTGTTTGTCCTGAACACCCATTTACCTCATCGGCGCGTAACACACCTTGAGGTTGAGGGTTTTTTATAGAGGTTTAATACTTCCTCGCGACCCGGCCAATGAAGGCAAGATCTCCGCCCTTCAAAACATGCAACTTTTCACCATCGCGCCAATGGTGGTCGCTGAAGCATGTCCAAAGCTTACGGTGTCCGAGGACTGGTGGCGCAGTACCAGTCCCCAGCTCGGGGCCGTGGGTTGGCCAAGCCCATACTCACTCGAAACAGTTCCCTGCAGGGGAAAAAAGAAAAAAGAGAAAAAGAAGTAAGAGAAGAAGAGGAAAATGAAAGATACCTTAGCTCTAATAGCGTCGGGATCGAAAGGAACAAGACGTGACCAAGGTTGGTCAATATGATAAAGGAAGGAGCATGGCACAAGCAAGTGGAAGCAGTGCCACACTCAGCTCGGGGCCCCGTGTTCGCCAAACACATACTTACCAGATGTAAGCCCCCTGGGAGGAGGAAGAGAAGAAGAAATATAGGAAAGAGAAGAGGAGGAAAATGAAAGATACCCTAGCTTTAATCTGTCTCTTATACACATCTAGATGTGTATNAGAGAAAGGAAGGAGCATGGCACAAGTAAGTGGAAGCAATGCCAGACTCAGCTCGGGGCCCTGTGTTCGCCAAACACGTACTTACTAGATGTAAGCCCCCTGGGGGGAACAAAAGAGTAATTTTTACCTAAAAAGAGAGCTTTTTGTATATTAGAGACACGGGGAAAGACTAAACGGAGCGCTCCAAATAATTGAGTAATCTGTAGAGAAATATTTCAAAAAATTAATAGTTAGAAATTGCCCGAATAACTAATTGTCAAATTCTAACAAAAAAGTAAAGTTTAATTTCGAATTTGCATGAAAGCGTGGTTTGTGTATCCTGTATCGTGTTAGAAAACCTAATTGAACTCTTACAATAATATTGGTTTTTTTTCTACTGTTTCATAAACTAACAAACGAAATATATTTTGGACATGTAAACACTACAAATGTAAAAAAACATTGGTAGATTCATGTGAAGCAACGAAAATCAATTATATTAACCGAATACTCTATGAATTTTACGAAAGTAGGTTTAGTAAAAAGTATTTTTAATACATTATGATTCTTATTTACATCGCAAAAAGTGTATTGTTCTTTGTGTGGAAATAACAAAATGTTTTGCTAACGTCGTATAAGCCTGACAAAACACTTCCTATGAAATATTTTTTTGTTCGTTATCTGTTCTGAAATAAGTTAATATTTTGCAGTTTTAAATAAAGCATTTCAAAGAAAGTTCGTATGAAGTTTGCGAAGCATTCTCTAACTTCTGGAAACGAAAGAAAAATATATATTATGTGATGGTAAATCAGTAATGAATTTCTAAAGCATATTTTTCTTCTTTACTTGTCTAAAAACATCTATGGCAGTTTTATAGAAAATACTGGTTGATTACCCATCATTGCTCGGGATTTTTCTTACTCTAATCTTCTTTTCCTCAGTAAAAAATATCTATCTATATTATAAGTTCGAAATAGTTTTACTTACTGGATTTTTAAAACATATACGGCGTCCTAATTTTTCAAATTCGTAATAGTACAAATTTAATGCAAAACTTGACTGTTTTGCCCGTCTCGCCCGCGTGCGGTTTCGCCCGACTACATCGTGTCACCCGCGCGCGGCGGTCAAGTTTTTGCTCCCAAGGTATGACGCGGGCGCACAATTTCATTAAAATTCTTGTTAAATCTAAACTATTTGTCGAAATTTTACAATTTCAATTAGTTTTTTTATCTATATTAAACGCACGAAACAAATAATTCAATTTAATGATGATTGATTTTTTTCCTTGTTAAATTACTCGCTTAAATTGAAGCATTTTAGAATTTCTATTTTTAATAACGTTTTATCGACAAATTAGGTTAATTTTTGTAAATGCAATTATGCTGACGCGGACTCTTTTGCACAACTCTTTCAGGGAAACAAAATTGCCATTAATAGCTGTCACCTATCACTAACGGTATTGTCAGCGTAAGCAAATATAACTCTTTTTTCCGAAATTATTGACATTTATTGTCAAAAACTATTTATATCTTTATCACACATTTCAAAAATAAAAGTTGGCCTTTGTTCATCCTGGACACCTGAACCATCTCTATGCAAAATTTCAACTCGATCGGTTCAGTGGTTTAGTCGTGATCAGGTAGCAAAGAAACAAACACGCTTTCGCGTTACGGATTTATATATTAGTATGGATTCTAATTAGTTATAGAAAATATTCAGATAAGTTCACACGACTTTAGTGAATCATGTTGTTACACCAATAAGGAAAAGAGTAATAATTTTTTTAGTAATAAATGAAAGCAAAAATGATTATTTTATTTACCTTGTTTCGCTAACTATATAGATGTGAAATGAATAAAGCTAGAACCTATAAAACTTGAATAAATAGTATTCAGAAATATTTCAATAATGAATTGAATTTTTTATTAACGTGAAAGTAATTTTTATTCATGTATAAAATGTGGGTTTTTTCTATGCTCGTTTCACGAGGGAAATATCAATGGGAATGGTACTGCATGGATATTTATAGTTATTAATCGATAATTAATATTCAAATGTTTACTATTTATTTAACAACAAACAATACTTATTTTCATTAAAATACAGGGAAAATAATATTTCGTTTCACATTGCGTATAAATTAAAATATCTGGCACAATAGCAAAACTGCCTTTTCGAGAATTGGTCGAAGTGTTTAATCATCAAATTCGTACCACTTGCTTCCTCTGTGAGCTAGTGCAGTGTAATGTACAATGCCGGAACTTCCAGTTATTGTCGTGATACGATCCGGGGTTATCAGATAACAATTACTCGGCGCTATTCGCCCAAAGATGATACGTCCTGAGGGTCCTAAATTACCTTTCGGCGTCTCCACCTTGAAATTGGTTCTATTTCAATTAACCACTTAAAAGTTTGATTTACTGAATTTAACTATTTATCTCTCTTCGGCGTCTCACTCGCTTGGCCTGTAGTGTGTCATCTACAATTATGAGAGGGGGATCGACTGGGATGTGTGACTTGAACCAGGGTCGCTTTCATCATGGAAACAAAGCAACAAGCTTAATACTATTTATTCTAAGTACTAAATCCCATCGGTACAGCTATTACCATTATTCAATAATACAATAATCTAGAGTACCTGAAGGGTACTCGACAATACACCGAATCAAGCATAATGAAATTAAGAGTACAGTGATTGTTATTTACGAAGCACAAGTAAATGAAATGAATTTACAATACATTGAAAGGAAATGCAATACGTTACGTCACCCGCGTCATAGTACGTGTGACGGAGTGTGGAACTCATCCCACACTATGATATACCCAACAAAACATAAAATAATGAAGTCATAAGAGAAGTGACCAAAGTACGGATTTGTTACGAGGCGCACTCTCACGCGCACCCCGGAGTGTGTGTCTACACACACTGCCTGCTCCTCCGCTCAGCCACCGTCTCGCAAGAAGGACGCCTTGGGGAGGGGGGAGTGCCAATTAAATTAGTCTTATTGAAATGACATCGTCGCCTGTTTGTATTGGCCGTTCTAAAACCTGGCCACCTATGCACATTGCTGAGAACGCCGTTCCCACGGCAGGCGCCGTCCAACGGTCGCCGGAAATCGTGGGTTGGATTTCTGCTTGCACATGCAGACCAAGAAAAATAATGATGACTATCTATAATTTATTACATAATAAAATAAAAACATTTTTACGGAATACCGTAATAGTCGATGACCCCTTGTAAGCAATCGCTCCAACAAGTTTATGAAAATAATTAACTCTCTTGGAAATGGTAAATAAATTAAGGTTTTCACGGCCGGATTTATGCATAACGAAAGAGTTTTCCGGGCTAAGTAGCCGTAGTCTGTTTTGGTTTTTACCAGACGTTTCGGTCACAACTGCGGTAACCATTATCGATGGGAACGTGGCTTGCGAGGACGAAGCACAGGGGTCGAAGCCTTAGATGCAACTGGCAGCGGGGACGGGGGTGTTCCGCAATAAGTAGGGGGACGTGAGTCAGCGTGGTGACCGGCGCTGCGGCGCCCGCGGCTGACGTAACCTGGCCGCCGTGTGTTGCCTTCTGATGATTCACGCCGCTTACCGCGCTTAGCGTCAGCGTGCGACGTAATGCTTGTCACTTGCAAGGCGTGCGCCACAGCACCGCTGGATGACGCAATTCGATCGTTGCCCGAGACGTAAGTGTAGGCTGCTCGCTGGGCGTTGCGCTGGCAGCTTGTGAAGCATGCTGTCGTAAAATGGAACGTTTTGGGAATACTTGCCGAAGTCTCTTGGAAATAATGGTCTTAAATTTTTTTTGAAGCTTCATCG
Source organism: Laupala kohalensis (assembly GCA_002313205.1). Classification (NCBI taxonomy): domain Eukaryota; kingdom Metazoa; phylum Arthropoda; class Insecta; order Orthoptera; family Trigonidiidae; genus Laupala; species Laupala kohalensis. The sequence goes on along the minus strand of NNCF01130797.1, from coordinate 132,860 downwards.
GGGTGCTCATTCCTTGGGTATGTTGATTTATCGATTGTAAAAGAGTGATGTCACCTGAGCAAATAATTGCAAACGCTGGTAAAAAATTATAGTTTCTTCGAGTTACTGCCGGGACGTAACCGAGAAAGGGCAACAGAATTCATATTCCAGAAATTGTAGGGAATGTTACAATAAAATTATGAAGCAAATGTCAGGGCAAATTGTACAGTTTTTAAACACATTTGTTAGGAAGGGCATTGAAAGTTTAATTGTTAAGATAAAAAGCGTATATAACGAAAGTGTTAACCACAACACCCTATTAATGCCGGTCCATTTGAAAGGTTTGTCTTATTTTCATCCAACAGAAATCCGTGAGTTGGTCACTTTCGTTAACAGGTCTTTTACATTAGTTATATCTTATTTTTTGGGGTTTTACGGCTCGTTGACATCGAGGTCACTGGAGTCCTAAAAACTTAGGGAAAATGCAGTTACGCGCTAGGAAGAGCGAACACGACTCTCCCCGCGTGTGGGACTCGCCGAATGACTCAACCATACCCATTAAAAACCTTCCTGAATTACAACATACCAAAACATCTCAAAACCAAAAATCAAAACATTGAGGACAAAAAATGAGTGGGGGACATAAAATGAGGAAAATGAAAGATACCCTAGCCCTAATAGCGTCGGGATCGAAAAGAACAAGAGGTGACCAAGGAAGGTCAGGAAAGAGAAAGGAAGGAGCATGGCACAAGTAAGTGGAAGTAATGCCAGACTCAGCTCGGGGTCCCGTGTTTGCCAACCACGTATTTACTAGATGTAAGTCCCCTTTTAGAAGGCAGACGTTTTACACCTCTGGTTATGCTGCCAAACCTAACACAATGAACAGTAATTCACAGGTACAATGCCCATGTGAATGTCGGTGTTGTGACAGCTAACAGGAAAAGGGACATAAAAATAGAATCAAAAAGAGAATAGGAATAATGTTTATTCTCATTATTACCAATAATATATTAACCCTTGAATGAGTAATGCAAAATATAACAACATCTCTAAATAACACTGATACAAATTAACATTGATAGGCCATACTTAATTCTACAAACTTAAATCTAACAAGAAAAAAATACATGGATAAATGAAAATTATAGTACATTACGTAATTGACGCTAAGCCATGATGTAGGGATATATGATCCATTCATTGGTAGCAATAAATGATTGCTATGCGTAGCGAGCACGTATTCTGCCATGCTTACAATGTCCCAAATTGAATAATTCTTTCCAATCCTAATCAATTCCACTCGAATGCTATTACTATATATTATAAGCAAACTTTGAAGCGGCGGTTATTTATGTTGATAATAATTGGATTTGCCAACAAGATGAGACAACTCCGGTAGCGCAGCGCCCTCGTGGTCACGCCGGAGATGCATCACAAGGCATATGTCGCGATTAATCGCACTAATATCGTCTTGATAGGACTAATGAACAGTTGCATCATCTGGATGTCATTGCAATGTATACGCATGCCCAAATATGTGCTAGTAGGCACAACACCATGTTCATACAAAGCGCAACCTTACGTGCACAAGCAATTGTCGCACATACTTCCCCATTCTGTAGGGACTCACTGCCGACGACTGACTGGGACGCACTACCGCGTGGCCAGTAATGCCCTTTTTGCCGCGAAAACGGGGTCTTCAGTACTAACACAAAAGGCGCACTTGTAATAACACACTCCAACGGCGGTGTCACTTAACTGCAAAAGGCTCATGGTCAGTTGTCTACCAAGAAGCCCGAACAGTGGCGCCTTCGTGACGCTAACCATAACTTCTAGGACATATGCTAATAATACGCGTTTAAAAGAATGCGAATGAACACCCCTGGGGGAAGTTATATCTGATGTCATAATTTTGTAATGTCTAATTTTTCCAAAAGTGCATATTTTATATATTACGGGTTACGTTTTCGGTCACTTGTTGGAGAGCAAAAAATATGTTCTTAAATTATGCAATTATCTTTTTGTTTAAATAGAACGTAAAAATCAATACAGAACGTAAATTTTGTCATTAGCTATTCCTGGTTTCAGAACTTTTAAATCTCGTGTTATTTTTGACATGAGCAAATACATAGAGCAAAAACATGCGTTGTGGCTAACGAAAACAGGCGAAAGGCGAGTCTCCGGCGCCTTAAAACGGGAGCCATAGGCTAAGGGAAGGAAACCCTGACAGAAAACCAAGGGTGGAGGGGGGCCTCTGTAGGTGTAGTGGAACCAGCCCCCCTAGGGGAGTAAATCTCGACCAAAAATCATTGGTCCTCCGGATCTCAGGGGGTTAGGTTTAGGTAGACAACCTATCTGTAAAAAAGGTTAAGGTTAGGAAAACTCGGAAGTGGAATCCCAAGTATGACGGAAATAGGCAATTGAATAAGGTAATGAACATTGGAACTTGGAACGTTAAGACATTACACAGAAAGGGGGCGGTAAAGGAACTAGAAAAGCAAATGACAGAGTTTAAAATGGATATATGTGCACTGCAAGAGATTAGGTGGATCGGGAAGGGTGTGGAATCTAAAGGAAAATACACAATTGTATATAGTGGGAAAGAAGAAGGAAAACATGAATTTGGCACAGGGTTCTATTTAAGTGGTAGGGTACAACACAGTTTGATAGATTATAGGCTAATAAATGAAAGAATTTGTCTCATTAGACTTAGGATGAAATTTTATAATGTTACATTTTTATCTGTACATTCTCCTACAGAGGAGAAAGAGGGTGATGTAAAGGAGATTTTCTACGCTGAATTAGAGAGTCATCACTATACCATCATATGACGAGAGTCATATTGGGGTATTTCAATGCCCAAGTGGGCAAGGAAAGGTTTGTACTACCAGCATGTGGACCACTAACAATAACGGAAGGAGGTTAGTGGATCTAGCCAATGGTAAAAACCTTGCGGTCTCAGATACATGGTATCCACACAAAAGATGTCACAAGGGGACTTGGAGATCACCTGACAGCCGATATTTGAGTCAGATAGATCATGTAGTGGTAGACAGAAGACACTGTAAGAATATAAATGATGTAAAAAGTATGAGGGGAGCAAAGATAGAAACGGACCATTTTCTAGTAAGGGCCAAAGTTAATTTGAAAATTAGTAAGACAAAAAATAAAGAAAAGTGAAATGGGGAAATGGGATGTTAAAAGATTAGAAAATAAGGAATACAAGGAGAAATATTGTAAAGAGCTAGAAAATGCACTCCTGAAAATCAATGATGAGAATGATTCAAATGTAGAAAAGATGTGGAGTAATCTATGACGAAGCATAGTAGAGATATCGGGGAAGGTGCTAGGGAAGGAGGGAAGACCGAAAAGAAATGAGTGGTTTGATGAAGAATGTGGAAAGGCTCTCCATGAAAGGAATATGGCGTGTGAAAAGAACATGAGAAGACCAACAAGACGAAACGAACAAACATATAAAGGAAAAAGAAAGGAGTGTAACAAGCTGTATAGGAAGAAAAAGAGACAAATGTGAGATAGTAAGATGGAAAATATTAAGGAAAAGTACAATTGCGGAGAAGCTAGAGAATGGTACAGGGAAGTTAAATACATCAAGAATAGATTCAAACCTAGACCAATAATCATTAGAGCGGATAATGGAACAATTCTAACGGAGGGAAACAAAATTTCGAGTAGATGGGCATAGTACTATGCGAATCATTTTCAGTACAAAGAGGATGGAAGTAAGAGGGGATATGAGAAACATGGTGAATACCAAACAGCGGAACCAGACGTAGCTCCACCATCGGTACAAGAAATTAAAAAAGCTGTAGTAAGCTTGAATAGTGGTAATGCGCCAGGATGCGATGGAATTCAGAGTGAATTATATAAATGTGGTGGATGCGATGATGAAAATAATGCACCAACTGATTACGAAAGTTTGGGAAATGGAAGTAATACCCAGGGAATGGAAATTGAATTTATTAATCCAATACACAAAAAGGGATGAAACGTGTGACAATTATAGAGCCATCACCTTACTCTGCACAGGCTACAAAGTGTTGTCTAAAATAGTGTGTTATAGACTCAAACCATATGTAGATGAGCTGATTGGAGAGTATCAGTGTGGATTTCGGTCGGATAGATCAACAGTAGACCAGATATGTATCATGAGACAGACATTGGATAGATGTTGGGAAAGAAATATTACTGTACAACATCTATTTCTCGATTTTACGTCCGCCTACGACTATTTGGAGAGAGAAAATGTGGGATGAGATGGGAATACCTAAAAAGTTGGTAGGGATGTGCAGGCTAATGAATGAAGAGAACCAAGCTAAAGTTAAAACGGGTGTAAACCTATCGGAAGAAATAAGCCTTGAAACAGGATTTAGACAAGGAGATTGTGTAGCCCCGATGTTGTTTAATGTAGCATTGGAAATAGCGTTTCGTAAGGCTGGAATAGACTACCGTGGGAACATTCTGTATAGAACACACCAAATACTAGCGTTTGCGGATGATATAGTGATATGAAGGAGAGTGGAGGATGTGAAGGAAAAATTCATCCAGTTGGAAGAATATACCTCTAGGCTTGGTCTGAAGGTAAATGAAGCAAAAACAAAATTTATGACAGTCTCCAGAAGGAAAATATCAGATACCAAAATTATTATTGGTAAACATAAATTTGATGTAGTACAAGAACTTATTTATCTGGGAACGTTGCTTACAGCGAAAAATGAAATAAATATGGAGATTGATAGAAGAATAACAAATGCTAATAAAGAATATTTTGCTCTACTTCCATTAATTAAAAACCATATCGTGCCGCGCCAAACCAAAATTAGGATATACAAAACACTAATTAGACCGATGATAGTGTACAGTGCTGAGACATGAACATTAACAAAAGGGGTATGTGAAAGATTGAAAATCTTTTAAAGGAAAATTCTCAGGAGAATCTATGGGGGGGTTAAGGAGAATGGTCAGTGGAGAGTACGGTATAATAACGAAATAGCGCAGTTGTACCAAGATACTGACGCCACGTACACGAGAGTAAGTAGATTGAAATGGCTGGGTCATGTTAATACGATGGATGAGAGCAGAACTGTAAAGAAGGTGGTAAATGGCCAACTGGATGGAGTGAGAACAAGACGAAGACCAAGAAGTAGATGGTGGGATTGTGTGGAGGAAGATTTGAAGAAAGCCAGGATTATGAACTGGAAGTTGGCGTCAAAAGACAGGGAAAAATGGAGGAGGCTTGTCGAGGAGGCGAAGGTCCATTTGGGACTGTAGAGCCAACTGAAAAAGAAATACATAGAAATACGCTGTGAAATTAGCGCATGGTATACCTGGAGCAATATTAAGGTTTTGAAATGATATCATTATCGGTAGTAAGTTGGTGTAAGTAAGAAAAACTTGCTGTTGAAATTGCTTTTGTTTCGGACTTATATCTTGTTACCATGGTGAAGGTTCACATTTATTGTGATAATTGGTAAAAGTTTATAATCCACGTCAGTTAGTAAAGTTATCCTATTTTTTATTTACTTAAACTAATCAGTTTAAAAAATTCCTTTCAATATATATTTATATCGCGAATTGGTGTTTTTCTATAACTTAAGCTCTTGGTACGATAAACAAGTTTCCGATTATTCTGATTTCTCTCCAAGTTTCTCTCTTGAACAATATAGGACTTCAAATAAAATTGTCGCTCTTTTATTCAAAAGTATAGTAAAAAATAAAGAAAATGAATTAAGACAAATTAGGTTGGCTTTCAATGAAAGTTGAATAAAAAGTGACTTAAAAAGCAGTTAAAATAAGATTTATCATAAACTCTACACAATTAACCCTAATAAGACATACGATATGTGTAACAAATGGTTTATGTAGCACTCAGCTAGCTATTTCGCTAGTCTTGCTACTAAGCTAGAAACATGTAATGAAATCAAAGTGGAAAATTGTTATAGGGCGATACGAAAAACTGTTATAGTACTAAGTTAAAATCGCAAATCTGCGATATACTTTGAAGAAAACGAAAAAAGCTTTAACTTCAGGTTGACTAGATTTAGTACATTCAAAATAGGACTTTTATTTCTCCCCCTTTTCAATCATTAAAAAGTTAAATATTGATAATAAGATTTTTTTTCTATATTTTTAAATTAATGATGCTGCATCCAAAAAACCGAGTGATATCTCACTCGGTTTTTAGTATGCGAGATGTGGAAAAAATACCAACAGCGGTGGTCTAGTGGCGGCGTCTTCCCTGTGCATCTTGCTGAACGGTAGAGCGCGGTTCCAAACCCTGCTCGGCCGAAGTAGGCGAGGTTTCCCTCACCTGCTCCAGACAAATGTCTGTTCATTACCATAACTTTCCCGGAACCCATCATCTCTCCTTCCCAATTCTCGCGCCTAGTCAGTTAGGTGGAGGAGCAGAGCTCTGATCTGAGCCTCGCCATAAGAAAATAAATAAATAAAATAGCTTAAATTGGAAACCCCACATCTTCTCGTTTTTCAATTGAGATAGTCGACCATCTCATAATTGGCTGTAAACTTGTATTTCAGGTCATTTCCATTAACTACTAAGATAGAGCTCATTTATTTAGTAAATTTTTATCATTATTTAACAACATAGTCGGTTTTTTGCGAAAATTAAATCTAGAAGTGCAGTAAGAATTCTATACTAAAATAAATAATAGAAATGAAACAGTGGTTAATACATTTTCAGTCAATACCAGTCACGAATTATTTTATCAAGTACATAAACCTTTCGGTTCTTACACGTGAGAACCATTTTCAAGATATGTCCTATGAATTCCTTGAGTTAAATACCATAAAACAATAAATTATGTAGCACATCAATGAATAAAACACAAACCAACAGAAACATGTTAAGAAATATTGCGGGAAGACATATACACACGTATGCTCCTAAGTAATGAATTGTATTACAAATTAAATGCGTTATTTGAAGAATTGCATTTAGTGTTCTGCAAAACTATGATGAGGATGTCGCAAAACTGAGCACTGAAATTAGGTATTTAACATGACAAGTACTATTTTATTAATTGCTTAACTTGAGTTGTTCTCTAATGTTTTGTCTGCAGACGCTCGACCAGAAATAAGAAGAGATTATTCTGATAACACAAGGATTATCCCAAATATTAATTAAATGGAGCAACGACCCGGGAGTAAGAAAGACGAATTAACCCACTTAAATACCGCGGGAAAGGCTAGAACACCTAAGACGGCATGAGGAAAGATATCTCAGTCACGTCATCGAAACTGCATGATTTGCATTCTTTTCGAGTGACGGAGATATTTCACTTTGAAAATCAAACAGTATATTCGGTCAGTGGGCAGTCCAAGTGAGAACGTAGAATATAATTGTAGTAGTATATAACGTAGTAATTGGAGGGAGAAGTGATTCGGAAAGATCTCAAAGCTACGTGAAATAACGACGCGTCCTGATTGGTTATAGGGATGCGAGTCTAGGGAAATACATTTTCTCGAGAAAAGAAGGGAGGTGGGCTAGCGGGTAATCGTTCTCTTACTAGGAGAAAGTTTTTCGGTGAAGAGGAGAGAAATCGCTTTCTTGTCTTACGGAGTTTTACGGTGAAGACTCGCATGTTCGCTCGACAGCTCAGTATCCCGAGAATAGACGATAACGAGTTTTTAAAAAAACTTTCGGAGAGTTTGTCACGAAAGTTGTGACCGGATTCGAGTTACTACATTTACATTTTTGGGGGATTTAAATTTAAGTCATTTTCTGCACTTTAGCATACATAGTGTACAATAGTGTACATTTCCGACATTGGTTCGAAGGTTACATCACCACCATGTATACAGACCACAAACCGTTACTACATGCCTTCAAACAAAAACGCTAGAAACTCCCACCACAACAACTTAATCACTTCCAATTCATCACGCAGTTCTTTACGGAAATCAAACATCAGTGGAAACGATAACGTGGTAGCGGACACTGTCTCGCATCGAAGCAATCTATTTATTGAATTGGAGGTGATTAAGTTGTTGTAATGGGAGTTTCTCGCTTTTTTATTTGAAGGCATGTAGTAACGATTTGTGGTCTGTATAAATGGTGATATTGTAACCTTCGAACCAATGTCGGAAATGTACACTGCTACAAGTTCTCGGCAATACACAGGCATCCGTATTTGCTTTGTACTTAGTTTTTTGCTAAAGAAAGCTAGTGGCTGCCAGTTTCCGTTTACCTTTTGTTGAAGACAGGAACCTACGTGCGTTAATGATGCGCCTGTATATACATTATATACAGACAGGCATATACTAAAATCGAAAAACCGGATGAAAGCCATGTGGAATATTGTTAACAATTACACGTCAACTTCTGAAAATCGCGAAGAAAATGTTTCTTTACTAAACGATGGCAAAATCGTATCAAATCCTCAGGACATCGCAAGTTTGTTTAATTCTTACTTCTCAGAAGTTGGTAATATAACGAACTCAATATATCCAAATCAATGTCCTCCAATTATATCCACCCACATACTATAATCTATGTTCACTTCCGAAACTAACGCCAGTAAAGTCCTGAGAATCATCAGCTCATTAAAAAACAATTTTCTACAGGCATAGATGATACACCTGAGTTTATTGTTAAATTTTCGTCCCACGCTATATTACATCCACTCATAAATATTTTTAACAGTTCTTTTTCGGAAGAGGTGTTTCCTAACATATTTAAGAGAGCTAAAGTGAAACCTTTACACAAGAAAGGAAACAAACTTAATATTGGAAATTACCGACCAATATCTCTACTACCCACTTTCTCAAAAATCCTAGAAAAATTGTTCTATAAGCGTCTTCTAGATTTTTTATCACAAAATAACATTCTCTCTGACGATCAACACGGTTGTAGGAAATCCTTTTCCACTACAAGCACCATATTTTCCTTCTTAAACGATGTTACCACATCTCTTGACCGTGCAGAAAATCCTCAGGGTGTTTTTCTTGACTTATCCAAAGCATTCGATGTTATCGATCACGGAATTCTCCTTTCCAAATTGCTTTCTTTAGACATTCGTGGACTTCCACATCAATGGCTAACTTCTTATTTAAAAGACATATATAAACAGGTAGAAATATCCTATACTAAAAATAAAATACTTCAGCGTTGTCTTTCAGAAACAAAAACCACTTACTTGCGGAGTACCCCAAGGATCACTCTCGGCCCTATACTCTTTTTATTGTATGTGAACGACATGTCATCATCCACATCAGATAGCAAAATGGTTCTTTTTGCTGATGACACTAATTTACTATGTAAACAAGCCAATGCTCAAAACGTTTTGTATAACCTTTCGACTTGGTTCCATGCAAATCGTCTCATTGTAAACACTGACAAAACAGTGACTATGTCATTTCACAATAGTATCACAAAATCTTTACCCCAGGTTTCTCTTTCTTTAAAAGGAACACAATTATAAACTGTTACGAATACAAAATTCTTAGTCTCCATATTCGAGACAACCTGAAATGGAATTGTCACGTTGACAATCTTAATTCCCAATTATAAATTGTGTTACGCATTCCAAAACTTAGTTAACGCAGTTAGTCCACGTATTTCCCGTAGCGTATATTTTACAAACGTTTACATTTATATTTATGAAACGGTCGTGTTTGTTAAGACTGAATTACTGAAGTGCCACCCTTTCATTATACGAAACAGTGTCGTTCACGAACACAATACTCGCAATAGTAGTAATATTCATCGCCCTAGAGTGTCAACCACTCTTTGCCAAAAAGGACCTTATCATTCGGGAATCGTTCTATATAATTCCCTGCCCAAGAATATAAAAGATATTATGAAATTGAATCTCTTTAAATTCGCAGTTAAAAACTACCTCCTGCACCAGTGCTTCTACAATGTAAAAGAATTTATTGATTTTAATAAAAGTTAAATCCGTCTTGTACTTTATCACGCCATTGCTGTAGTACTTTTTAAATAACTTATAACTATTTTAAAAACTATTTTCTTGCATGATTGTGTTGCCGTATGGGTCATATTAATTTAGTTTTATGTGTACTCAACTTTGGCACGGTTGTGTACATAAATTCTTTAGCCCCATCCTGGCCCGGGTTTTTCTCCGTTTTTCCTTCGGGTGGAGGCGGATTTCTGATACAGATTCTCTAGGCTTTGTCTAGGGGCGTGTTTATTGTAACAATAATCGTGTATTTAGTGTTTTTTTTCAACCCTTGTGTTTTTTAAACACTATACTCAGAATTATCTAAAGTTCGATAATAACTTGTACACGTAAATTTTTTGCGTTAAATTACAAACATATTGACATTATATATGTATATACTCGCAGCTAATTTTTTATCTTATCTAGGAACTTATTCAAAAAAAATTTAATCCGCCTCTTCCTTAGGGCCCTTGATCGGAATGGTCCCTTGCTTGCTTCCGGAGAGTAAATTAGTTTATTGTCCTCCGCGTGGTCATACGCAGTTTGTACTGTTTTTTGACAATAAATTTATTTATTAATATTTAAAAATTATTAATCATTAAAATAGAATCCAACAACAAAACTAGTAATCACTCCAAAAGAGAGGATTTAATTATAATCCACTGTTTGATTCGTAAACAAAATTTATGTGCCAAGTATTATCGATGGATCATGTTATGCAAGTAGTTATAAAAACAGTGAGTTACATTCGATCACATGCACTTCCGCATCGACAATTTAATGAGTTCCTGAAAGAATTAGATTATGAATATTGTATACTTCAGTCGAGACAGATGGTTAAGTTGTAGAAGAAGTTGACAGCGGTTTTATGAGTTACGAGAATAATTTAACTTGTTTTTCTATCTTATCTAGGAACTTATGTTGAAATTTTTAGAATCAGACTCTGCATTATGGTACTTAATGGGACCTGATGGGATGGTTCGTTGCCTGCTTCTGGAGAGTAAATTAGTTTGTTGTCCTCCGCGTGGTCATACGCAGTTTGTACTGTTTTTTGACAATAAATTTATTTATTAATATTTAAAAATTATTAATCATTAAAATAGAATCCAACAACAAAACTAGTAATCACTCCAAAAGAGAGGATTTAATTATAATCCACTGTTTGATTCGTAAACAAAATTTATGTGCCAAGTATTATCGATGGATCATGTTATGCAAGTAGTTATAAAAACAGTGAGTTACATTCGATCACATGCACTTCCGCATCGACAATTTAATGAGTTCCTGAAAGAATTAGATTATGAATATTGTATACTTCAGTCGAGACAGATGGTTAAGTTGTAGAAGAAGTTGACAGCGGTTTTATGAGTTACGAGAATAATTTAACTTGTTTTTCTATCTTATCTAGGAACTTATGTTGAAATTTTTAGAATCAGACTCTGCATTATGGTACTTAATGGGACCTGATGGGATGGTTCGTTGCCTGCTTCTGGAGAGTAAATTAGTTTGTTGTCCTCCACGTGGTCATTCGCAGTTTGTACTGTTTTTGACAATAACTTTATTATTATTATTATTTGCTCGAAAAAAGAAACTATTAGCACTTCTTCAAAGGGAAGACTTTAAATGAAATCCTCCGATCAAAACCGGATGTATACTCTGAGGAGGAAATTCCAAATTCGGATTTAACTTTACTTTGTGATAAGGAGGGACGGCGAGTCGTACCTATACTTGTAAGGAAAAACATCTTCGAACAAATACACAATGTCACGCCCTGGAATCAAGTCGACACAACAGTTGATAAAATCCAAATATTTTTGGCCCAGTCTCAACCGAGATGTGAAAACGTGAGTTTAATCATGCACATCATGTCAGAAAAACAAGATCCAACGGCAGACGGTAACACCACTATCTACATTCAAACCACCAGAGGAAATATACACATGAACATCGTAGGACCACTTCCGTCATCAGGTGGTTTCAAATATGTCGTCACGATAATCGACCGCTTTACACGGACTGAACTGATTTCCGTAGCTGATATCAAAGCTAAAATAATAGATGCTCTCTTACACTGCTGGATTTCACGCTATGGCGTTCCTTCATCGATTATCACTGACCAAGGTCCACAATTCGAGGGATGTTTGTTGAAAGAATTACTACGTCTCGACATTAATCGACACAGAACTTGTGCATTCCAACGGAATGGTCGAAAGGTTACATCACCAATTAAAAGCTGCGCTAATGTCCCACGACGCAGTATGGACAAGAGCATTACCCTTAGTTATGCTGGGATTTCATACCGATTTCAGGGAAGAAATTAACGCTTCTACAGCAGAATTAGTTTTCGGAAAGACACGTTACCCAGTGATCTATTTCATGAATATAATAAAAATGTGAATCAACATTCAATGAGTTATGTACAAAATCTCACACATCATATGCAAACACTTATACGGGTCACTCCAAGGTAAAGAAAAAAACATCCATTTATTCACAACGAAATGGAAAAAGCAACACACGTATTTCTACGTAATAACCACATCAAAAAGCATTGGTTCCACCATACAATGGTCCATTAAAAATAATGACTCGTTCACAAGACAATAAAACTATGGATTTACTTGTAAATAATAAACATTTACGCGTCAGTACTGACAGAGTTAAACAGACATTCTTCGCCGCGGAACCACAAGAAATTGACATTTTACGAACAATTCACATAACAGACGATGCACCAACAGCGGTAATATCACCTTCAATTGTTACTCGTTCAGGCAGAAGAGTCAAATTTTGCAAGAAACCAGACTTCTTCTACTATTGAACTTGCAAGTCAGAACAACAGTATTGTGAGTGCGAAACGTAGATTGTCGGGAGTGTCGTACTTGTTATGTAATATTTTCTAATGCATTTAAAAACTATTTAAAACTGGCTGCTCTTAATTATAATGCTAAAGAACAAACTTTCATTGTCGTTAAAAGAGAATAGTATAGAAACATAGTTGCAATTTCTATATACTGTTAGTGTCAAAACATCAGTTTGGTAAGCCGATAGAACCTAAAAAAAATTCTGTACTCATTTTTTCCCCGGAAGCTGAAACAATTCCTATGTTTTCTATTGACTGCACCTTAAAACGTCTGTAAGATTTCACATTCTTTCCATGAATGAACTTATGTAAATATTATATTTTTATTATGTCAATATGCAATGTTTTCCACTTTACATACGAAAAACAAGTGGTGATGGACTTGATTTGTGTGCACCCAAAATGGACTATCGCATTCTCTGCACTGTATTGTTTACGCCATAAAGGAATTCTCAAAAGTTTTCTCAAACGGCATTTTCTTTACTAAGCAACAAGAGAGATAGTTATGTTTTGATAATCAAACTTCAGCGAACGGCATTAAATGGAGTACGGGAAAAGGAAAAACCTTGAACAATTTCTCTCCGAAACACTGAATTAATTTACAAGCATCTCCGAAGAAACTCTCAATGTACATGACTTAATTTATTTTTCTTTCCACAAGCTTACCACTACTGCTGAAGTTCACCTCCGCCTGCCAAAGAAACACCATACCGGCTGGATACAAATGCTGGGAAGACAACATCCAGTTCGACCTGCAAACACTTCAACGAGCGTCACGCCGAGGTCCGAGAAACCGTCACACCCCACTTCGTCCGGCTCGAGAACGCCTCATCGCCGCCACAGATGACTCCGTCCGACCCGACCTCGCACTACGGATCCCTCACATCCTGCAGCTACGGAACTTCCGGAATATCTTGCGACGAACACATGTGATCAAGAATTCTGTGCAACTTGTGACGAAAAAATGTGTGCAATTGATTAATGCAGCATTTCCTAATCGGGGGAGTTATGTAGCACATGTTGCTACATCATATAACATAAATAATAGTTAAGGCTAGACTTCTAAATATCCTTCATACAGGAGACCTAGGTTATTGTCTGAAATTACCAGGCCACTAAAACTTGTTGATTCTAACTACTTCATCCATTCCGCCCCGAGCTGTAGCACGACCAACATCATTTCTGTACCTTTTCCGCCAGTCGTGAGTTTCACGCCCAAGTAAGTCAGAAAAGCTGCTTTTCTTAGAAACTGTGATAACCTGACGCAACCAGACAACTAATTATAGAAATCGTGATTGTACTAAAACAATTATAATATGACACTCACTTAGAAATGTATAAAAACAATCATGGCTATACTTTGTCCTGCGTTCAGCTGCATATAAAATGTAATAAATGTTAAACTTGTTTTGTGGGATCCATTTCTTATATTTTCTTAGAGTAGCTAGCTTCAAATGTAAATAAGTATTTGAGGTCATCATCATACTGTTTAGTAATGTAAACTCATTAAAGAGAATAAAACGGTTGTTGTAAATTTTTTGTTTTAAATTTTCACAAAACTAGAAACTGAGGCTAGAGTTCACACATTATTTCGTTTTAACTTCACTTCAACATTTTATCCTACCATTTTCGTCATGCAGTTGATGCTGATTCCTAGCGCCTAGTGACAGTTCAGCACTTCATTAGCAGTAGCTGCTGTACTGACTTCTCAATTTCAAGGAATGGTGGATGTTCAACTGATCACTCAGTTTCTCAATATCACTATTATCCCTGGTTACACAGAAATGTCACATATTTACATGTGTTTAGATATTCCTGAACGTACTTCGGTGAACATCTCTATCTGTTCACAAATGTGTTGGAGGCAAGGCATATCAACAATCCATGGAGACAGAGTCAATCACGCCGCGTCCACGAGTCAACCCTCCATAACTCTTCATCGCTCTCATTAGAAGCTCTATGGTCATGTCCGACGATATTCCAGGCTAGAATTTATCAGTTCGACGAATAGTGAAGTAGCCCGAAGTAGTTAACTTATGATATCCATGAGGATCCATTTTACCTTCAAACCTGAGCATGTCTTGGAGGTAGAGGTGTGCACTCTAGGCATAATTCAAATGAACTACTGCATAGAAGTAGGTTATCATATCTCCGACACTCCTCAGGTACAGGTTATTGTCCCCCATGCGGTCAGTTTGAATTTCAGGGTACACATACGAAAGTATTGGATCCATAGCGTAGCTATTGGGCCACTAGTCTCAATTTTCTACAGCATTGCTGAGAATTTCAGTCACTGCATGGAAACACCGGATCATTCTATGCCATTATCAGAATAGTGGATCTTTCAGGAGATTTAATAACTGTATCCAGTGCAGATACTTCTTCCAGTGTCAAATCCAACCTTTCAATAATTTAATCAGCATGAGTGAGGGTGAACGTTCGAACGGCCCTGGCATACGCATGTCCAGACAGGATCTTATCAACACTGTTTTCAGTGTAAACCATGCAAAACAGCTCTTTTTTCCACTCCCCGCCATAATCGTAACTCTCGCACCCATAAATGACATTAAGAGATGGAAACCTCTCTAACTTTGAAAATTCATATATCGCAAACTAATGAACGAAATCCTATCAAATTTAGGAAATTATCTAATTTACCTAGCTAGAACAACCACTTAAAATTTAATTAAAATCTGTGACTGGTGGGTTACAGCGCTGAATGATTTCACGTGAAATGACCCCCGACAGACCCGTCCCGGGGGCGGGCGTTGATGTTCAATTTATCAATTTACAGACATCTAACATTATTACTATTATTGTCCATATAGAAATGTTGAAAGATGAAAGTTACTAGGGGAATACCCTGCATTTTTCGCAGTTTTGGATTTTTTTTAGAAAGTTTGAAACACTGTATCTCGGTAGGTATTTGGTTTAAAAACACGTTTAACCACTGTAACATGTTGGAAATTTAGTTTTTGTAATGGCATGTTTTCGACTAGAACGCGTTGTTTATGAGTTACAAGCAAAAAACTGAAAAATGTTCGAAAATTTGGAGGTTCTTTGGCTGTTCTGGAGTTAGCACAGGGTTCTCGAATTGGAAAATTTGGATTCTACACCACAGAATACCCACATACAACATATTAAAAGATCATTAACTTAGGACATTTTTTCAGGTAACCCCAATTATAAGTGCAGAGTGACTGGAATAAAAGGAAAACCGACAAAACGCGCGGGCCACGATGGGGCGACAGAATTAATGTACAATGGGCTCTAATGACCTCAATGTTGACGAGCCCTAAAGCCCCCCCCCCCAAAAAAAAAAATAATTAATGTACACGGTCGTGCCAAGGTAGAATACAAATATAACCAAATTTATATGAATTATAAGACACAATACTAGCATGCAGGAAAATAGTTTTGAAATTATTATCAGAATTTTGAATGTACTACAGCACTGGTATGATGAAGAACAAGACGATTTTGACTTTTATTACAATCGATAAATACTTTTACACTGTAGAAACACAGGTGAAGTAGGTAGCTTTTAACCGCGGATTTGAAGAGATAGATTTTAATAATGTCTTTTATATTTTTTGGGGAGGGAATTATATAGAGCGATTCTCGAACGATACGGCCCTTTTTGGCAAAGAGCTGTTGTCACTCTAGGACGATGAATATTATTCCTATCGCGAGTATGTTTTCGTGAACATGAGTGTTTTGTACGAAGCGAGGGTGGCGCTTCAGTAATTAGGTCTTAACAAATTCAGCCGCTTCATAAATATAAAAGCAGGGATATGTTAAAATATTTAATTCCTTAAAAAAAGGTTTACAAGAGTTTCGGGGGTGAGATTTACAAATTATCTGAACAATCCTCTTTTGAATTCTGAAAGTTTGGATGCTCTGACCGGAATTGTCCCAGAAGACAATGCCGTAACGTAAGTGGGAGTAAACGTTTGCAAAATATACGCTATGGGAAATATGTGGGCTAACTATGTTAACTAAGATGCGCAACACCATTTGCTTTATTGTGAATTAAGATTGTCAACGGGACAATTTCATTTGAGATTGTCTGGAATATGGAAACCTAAGAACTGTGTATTAGTAATAATTTTTACTTGTGTTCCGTTTAACAAATAAGAAACCTTGTGTAAAGATTTTGTGATACTATTGTGTAATGGCATAGAAATGGTTTTGTCAGTGTTTACAATGAGATGATTTGCAAGAAACCAAGCCGTGAGGTCAGGCAAAACGTTTTGAGTGTAGGTGTGTTTATGTAATAAATTATTAGTGTCATTAGCAAAAAGAACCGTTTTGAAAGCTGATGTGGAGGATGACATGTCGTTCACATACAACAAAAAACTGTATAGGGCCAAGAATTGAACGTTGGGAAACTTGTATAATTTTTAGTTCATCTTCAGGGTTAAAATTTACTTTCTAGTGGAAAAATGTTTAAAAATGTAATACCCGATATGGTTTTAGAAAAAAACATTTTGTATCATTTCTGTCACCTGCCAACCTGTGAAATCATTTATCACATGAAAGATGAAAGTTAGAGCTTTAAAATTATACAAAAAAAATTAGTGGGCTTTTGATCATATAGAATGTAACGAAACAGTAAACAAAGCAAATAAAATTATCAGTTTTATGTCCCTTAACACTCATAATTCAAGTAAGAAATATTAATGCATAAAATAAAAATGAAATACTCACTTCAGACATTACAGGTGGCATGAACTACTTGTTGAAAACTGTAATTTTTAATCTCATCAGAATGTTCTGAGAAGAAAATTGGTCTAAGATTTTAGGTTCAAATAATGTTTCTGTCTACAATTCAAGTCATATGAGCAGTTTGTATGGTGAAAAAAAGTCATTTTAGGATTTACAAATGGATTGTGTAAGTTCAGTAATTATTTCAAGCCTTGTAGAATTGTTTTAAATATATTCTACTTCTTGAGAATTGCTTTTTTTATATCATATTTAATTTTATACACTTCCTCCCAGCCTAGTTGTCTTTTCCAGTGCTTTGCTCTGGCATAAAATGTGCCCAAGAGAAACAGGGCACTTGTTAACATGTTGAGGCCATAAAGAATGATTCAGATGGTCCATGTGGATGCATAAATATCTCATCATAATCTCTTTCTTGGTCATTAATCTGTCTCACCTTTCCTGTCCACCTGTTATGAAGATACAACACAAGCAACGTAGTTGTAAGATCGCAATTGAATTACAATTTGATCTTTTAATTCTCCACTAAGAAAACTCCACTTTAGGCATACATCAATCTCTATACTTATTCTTTTGGCAGATACCTCCTACTTTGACAAGGACATAAAGAGATGAAACCTTCAATTGTCTTCCCTGTGTG
The DNA here is from genome assembly GCA_002313205.1 of Laupala kohalensis. Lineage (NCBI taxonomy): Eukaryota > Metazoa > Arthropoda > Insecta > Orthoptera > Trigonidiidae > Laupala > Laupala kohalensis. Next base: position 114,715 of record NNCF01130797.1, on the reverse strand, counting down.
AAATTGATTCACAAGTTTGTTTCTTGTGAGGAACACTGAATCCTCTACCAGAAAAAAAAAATTATCACAGAAGACAATGTTTCACAATAATTAAACATTTGTAGAGCACTGACAATTTGTTCTGCTTCATTAGAGGTTTGAAGATTTCATTTTGCAATAGTTCTTTTTAGAGTGCCCTCTATGCCATCACAAATAGTCTTCTCGTGGCTAGTGTCATGAAATAACTAGCTCACTTCAATACCAGTGTCTTCTTCATGAAAGCATAAATTCATTATGCTTTTGATGATTTCACACTGAGAACCATACCAATTTGTAAAGTACTCATCCTTTTTTACATCTGGAAATTCACTCTTGATTAACTTTATTGTTTTCTCGTGTACACAAAAGGGTCATTATGCTTCAAGTCATCGGATATGAAACTGAGAGAAGTTTCTTACAACTCGTTTCCATGCCTTATGATGACTGAATGTAGTGTGCAGCTGGAATGTGACCAGTGATATGACTGCACTTCTTGCAATACAAAACTATAATTTCATGTGAAATCCATTAACAATAAGGGTTCAAGTTCTGTTTTCCTTGTTTTGAGTCTTGGAAATGAATGAGTGTGGAATTAGTGCATCTATTTTTTTTATTGTGAATTCAATAAATTCATCAACACAGAGACAGTTGGTTAGAGTTTCATGTAAACTTCTTGAAACCACCAAGTAAGTTTTATTTCTTCATCGTCTTCAAAATTTTGTAAAATTTCTTGAAGATATTTGTCTTGGATTTCTTCTCCACAATAGTGCAAAGCACATGCTCACCTGTTTCATGCAAGTTTGTTCATCCGACTTTTTATCGTTCAGATTCATCGCCATAGCAAGTCAGTTAACATTTTGGTGTATAGCACACTCACAACCAGTATGTGTTCGAGGAGCCCTAGCTAATATGCACCATTTTGATCTGAGACTACAAAAATTTTAGAAGCCAATTTTCATGTGAGGATTTTTTAAAAGTTGTGTACAGTTCACCTGTTTGAACATCTTCCTGGCATAGCTATTTTTTAGAATGAGATGGAATTGATCTTAATTTTTTGTGAGTGATATCTATATTTTGTGATGATTCTCTTTCACATCCATTCACTCTGCATTTTTTATTTCTGAATTTACAGAATTATGAGTATTCATCAGTAAAATTTAGGTAATCTTCTGTTTTGACTAGGAACTTTCTACAACAGCTGCAAAGTTTTTACCCAGGTATTAGATGTATGTTTTTGGTATTTTTAATATACTGAGACTTTTCTGGAGATATTGTTCTCAAATTACTTCTGGTCTTTACAGGTGCGCCATGTTTCATGAAAGGGTCAGAGCAATATTTTTTATTATGCTCATAATACAACAAAAAGTAGGAATGATAATGAGAACACATTGTATTGTTATCAGTGAAATCAATACCTGACTGCTATTTAAATAATTCAAATCTTGTGTTGACAATTTGTCAGACACTTTATGCACTTCCTTCTTCTTGGTATATGTTGTATTTAAACTTTGATTGAAAATGCAATTCTACCTGACAAATGAGATTTGGATCACTTTTATTTGGTGTGTCCATCTTGAAGAGTTGATTTAATTTTTTCCCCAAACTTAAAACACACAAACACAGACCACTAACAAGTTAATTATGGAACAGTAAACAAAAGAAGAATGAAATAAGGACTGAGAAATTAGAGATAATGTACATTACTTCATAATTATAACAAACAGATAGCTAAAAAAACATTGTTATATTATTGTCACATTATTAATGGCAATAAAGAAAATAGATTGTTATTGTGCTTTCCTTTATGTGTAACTATGTTTGATGAGCGCTGTAAAACTGATAATTTTTTATTTGCTTTGTTACATCCTATACATTTCTGTACAATCGAAAAACCACTAATTTAAGCTCTAACATTCATCATTCTGTTGGTGTATAATTTCACAGATTGGCTGGAGACAAATAAGGTATAATATTTTTTTTCTTCTAAAACCGTGTCTGGTTTTTATTTTTAAACATTTTTCCACTTTAGAGCTAATTTTAGCCCTGGAGATGTACTAAAATCGATTCATTAATTATCGGTTCATTGGAAACACCGTAAAATTCTGTGCAGGCTGTATAAATTTCACAGAAATCGAGTGGAACATTAATATTTTAGAGCATCAAACGCAAAACTACGTTGGCTTAATTTTTTCGCGAACCGAGAAAAATCGTCCGAATTTCGTTTAAATTTAAAATTTCATATCTCGGAAACTAATGAACGAAATCCTATAAAATTTTGGAAATCATAATTAGAACCACTAAAATTTCATTAAAATATGTGATAGTGGTTTACATTACTGGATGATTTGACGTGGATTGACCAAACTTCGTTTTCCCCTTCGGTCAACCGGGACACCTGAGTCTTTTTATATATATATTTTCCCATTTGTAGTATTCGTAAATGGGAAATGTAGCATGCTATTGAAGCTTATCTACATGGAGCGATAGAAGGTAGCAGTTGGGTGGGTGTTAGTAGGTGGACCGGTTAGCTGGGTTTACCAATAACTTGGCCCACGTGGAGGGGTTAATAGAAGTGGTTAGTAATTATTAGAGTTGATAGAGGAAGGAGGGTTCGCTTTTCAGTAGTCACAGGTATATGAACTGGGACATTCATGTGAAAAGATACAAATTTTCAGGCCCCACCGGGGATATGAAATCGGGATGACTTTTTTTTTTTTTTGGGGGGGGGGGCTTTACGGCTCATGTCGACATCAAAGGTCATTGGAGCCCGAAAAACTTGTACAGGTAGGGAAAATGCAATTACGCACTAGAGAGAGCCAACATGACTCCCCGCGTGTGGGACTCGTCGAATGATTCAACCCTACCCACTAAAAACCCTCCTGATCTACAACATACCAAAACATATCTCACAACATACATCAAATGGAGGGGGGGCTACAATGAGGGGGACAAAAAATGAGAAGAATGAGGAAAATGAAAGATACCCTAGCCCTAATGGCGTCGGGATCGTAAAGAACAAGAGGTGACAAAGGGAGGTTAGGCAAGAGAAAGGAAGGAGCATGGCACAAGTAAGTGGAAGTAATGCTAGACTCAGCTCGGGGCCCCGTGTTCGCCAAACACGTACTTAACTAGATGTATGTCCCCGGGGGGGGGGTGACTTGGTGAAGAGCAAGAACGCTGCCGCGTTAGCCAACAGAGGAGTCTTTTATATTGACGACTAGAGATCCGTGAAATTCGCGAAACGCGATAAAACGAATTTTTTATTCCCGATTTTTTTTCCACTGTTAAGTTCATATTAGAGATTTGTGATCTTAAAAATGCGATTTTTGAATCGCGAAATCCACCAAATGACGCAAAATATCGCAAATTGTGCATTTGACGAAGGATTTTTTCAGTAATTGATGTGTTTAGGTTGTAAGAGGAAAGAAGAAAACGTGGCCGTGCAATTCTCAAGCGAAGTGTACCAGTATTTTCACGGGTAAGTGAATTCAGCTCGGAGGGTTTTTATGTTAATAGCAACAAAATATTGATGTGTAAATTTTGTGACAAAAGGCTGGAGTTCGAAAGATGGAACACTGTGATCAGATACATAGCTAGTGATAACCACAAGCGCAGAAAACAAAAGGGATCGTTGAAGGGACAATTATCCGTGGATGATGCACTCACAAAGGCGGAATGCAAAAGGAGAGAAAAACAAATTTATTATCGACACAACTGAGGCATATTTAAGTGCATTATTAACGTACAAGACTTTCTTGTGACAAGGATTGCTGACTAATCATACTTCTATTTTTGTAAATTTATCTGCAAATAAAATGTCAAACGTTACAGAAGTTAGTTTTATTTATCTGCGATTGGTTAAAATGTAATAACACTGCCAAGTTTCTTATAACATCGAAATCTAGTTTTTCTAAAACGAATTTTGCTGAAAAATAAAACCACTTTCACGGATTTCTATTTATGACTATGCCTCAGTCACATAATCCGCCTCATTTCCGAGAATTGTTGGTAAATCTACAGCCAGACCAATTTGTCACGGCATTCTCGTGTATTTTCTGCAATCAGTAGATGACGCACTGTCAGAGAAGAGCTACACTCCTCACAAACGGGTTCATCCTCAAGTAGCAAGAGATACCGATGAGTGAGAGGACAATGTCCTATGAGCAGGTGGGTCACCAAGATCTCGCGCCTGGCTGATCTACAGGAACTGCTCCACGACTTAACAGAGGATTTGATAAGTCGGAGCTTATTCCCTCCAACAGTCAATCACTCATTGTTCCATTCACTCAGAATCCTTGTCTTGATGGAATTTAAGAGATCCCTTTTTGGAATTGTGAAGAAATCCACGCGATTCTTGAGGCATGCCGCCTTCGCGGAAAAGTCTACTTCCTCATTTTCTCTCATTCCCAATTGTCCGGGAATCCAGCAAAATGTTATGTTCCTTCCGTCACTTTGGAGGGAGAAAAGCACATCCTGGATGTTCTGGATCAGCTTATCAGCTGGATGCATAGTCTGGATTGCTTGAAGGGCATTTAGAGAATCAGAGCAAATCAGGAAATTTTATCCGTGGGAGCACTTTGTTGATCGCAATGCTCTGGCGTAGCACTAAGCGGTGTAAACGTTGCACAGGTCGCCAAGACGGTAGGCATAGGTCTTATGGGGGAACACCACGGAGTAGCCGACACCATCGGCCTGCTTCGACCAGTCTGTAAACAGGAATATAGACCCGGAGTTTGTCGAGGATTAGGTGAAAGTATACCCTCAACATCGCGGCTAGTGTTCTTGTCATGAAGCAGAAGATCGAAATTAATCTTCGGCTTGTGCAAAGCCCAAGGAGGAGTCTTACTGAAACGTTGATTTAAGACATTAGGTGTGCGTATAATAAAGACTTCTAAAATCTGTTTCGAACGATATTCAAATGGTTTGGTTACTCTCAGTCTGTTGTTGTAGAAACGTATGGAAGAAGAGAAAGGATGAAATACTGCGTTGTGTACCAGATTGTCGGGTAAAGTAAGCATATGGCAAAAGTGTCCTAGCATGAGTAGTTGCCGCCGGAGATGATTCACCACTCTCGGAATGGGACTAGTACGGTAGGCTCCCGTAATTAGTCGGATTCCTGCATGATGTACACTATCCAACTTCTTTAAATAGCTTGCACGAGCAGAACTACATACAACACAGCCATAATTGAGCCGAGATCTTATGAATGCTCGATAAAACTGGAGCAAGGAGGAGCGATCAGCGCCCCATTCCTTACTACTCAGGCACTTCAATAGATTCAGAGACTTTAATGTTCTCGCTCTTAGGTCTGTAAGATGTTCAATTCAGTCTCTGATCAAAGATTAGACCTAAGAATTTTACACAAGGATAGAATTTTAGAACGTTGTCCCCCAGAGCGAGGTGAGGTTCTGGCAGGAGGCTTGGCCTCCTACTGAAAAGAACACAGCGTGTTTTCTCAGCAGAGAAACGAGAGCCAGTCGTCTTTGACCAGTGATATAATCTATTGAGGACGAGTTGGATATGTCGCTCCGCACCTGTGACACTGCGATGAGCAAAAGCTGCATTTGCAAAAAATTGTAATTTAAAATTAACTGAAATGGTGTCCAAAAATGTCATGTTGCTATTGTCACTTCATATATCGCCTATGTCAAATTACACACAATTTCATTGCTCTACCCGAAGTAAGCAAAATTTATTAGTACAAAGTTATAAGAATACGGAATCAATTCTGGATTCAGACAGAGTCGGGGCAACATCAAACAGTTTCGCATGCGCGAACCAGAAGTCGACTTCTGCACCACTTATGCATTCCATTCGCGTTTCCGAGCGAAGTTGACTACAGAGTTGACTAATGCTTCAATGATTCTTGCTTGGTATCTTTCAACTAGTCAACTTTTATGGTTGTGACTGGGAAGCTCCAATCAATTCACCTCATCAATTTTCTGTTCATCGAGTTAAGAATAAATCGATTTGAAAATCGACTAATTACATCAACTGTGTAGCCTTGACAACATACATGTGCGTTGTGCGTTGGTCGTGTTTAGTGGTAGTGTGGTGGAAATCTTGTGTTTTGGTGGGCTGTGTTTAGATCCCTTATGTTTGAACTGTATGTTCATCTAGCTTGACGTAAATTCAGAAGTTTGTCTAGTGATCGAAATGATGTAACCTTCGAAATGCTTACGAAGACCTTCTACATAGTCTTTTTTTTTCATGTTTTCTGAGAGGTCCTGTTTGTCACGATTTAGTGTTTGTGAAAGCAATTAACTATTCCCACAGATAAACTACAAGTATAGTTGTGTGTTATCTTGATTGCTAGTACATGATGGTAATTTTGTATTAAAACTTTTACGGAGTTACATTTTCATGGAAGATACATAAAGTAATAAGATTATGAGCAGCCCAGAAATGTCTGAAAAATGTACATTGACAGTCGATTTTAACCGCACAGAAATTTTCCCAAAATTTCAAAGGCCGTTAGTTCTGGGGTATTTTAGTGTAGACTGTGATAGAGGTTATTGTTCTGACATGAGTCGCTTGAAGTATATTAAACCCCCTTCACAACCTACAAATGTAAAATTCGATTTAAATGATAAAATGGCAGATGCTGTCACCAAAGATGATGAACTTGATGAGAAATTGAATAATGTCTTACGTTGGATATACAACAGTGTGAAACCGCCAATTGATGAGTGAGTATGGAATACATAATTGCATCTGTTCTTCATGTTTGTTTGTGTGTGTTGTACTGTGTTTTATTGTGTTCTCCTTTTCTTTTAGGAGAATAGGAGATATCGTTTGTTATAGAGGATTACTGACTACCATAATGTGCACTCCATATGAAACTCAAGAAGGTTGGATCATAAATGCCACTAAATGGAATGGTGTAATATATTTGTGTGCTACAGACACAAAAGAGAAAAAATTGAGAAAGAGACAAGCTACTCCAAGAGATAAAAAATTTTTCAATTGGGGTTACAAATTTGAACAATTTATGACGGCTGGTATGATATATGTTAATTATTTTCTTAGTTTAATTTACAGTAAAGTGACTTTTCGTTCCAGCTAATTGGGGACTGTCTGGTATCCCAAGAATTTTTTGCTGTTGTGTTTTTAATTTTATTTTTAAATTTTCATTTTACTATTTTCATTACTGTGATTTTACATGTGCAATCTTGAAAGTAAAACTTGCTCTCATAATTTAGATATATAAGCTATGGAAGATTTTTTATTTTACGTCTGGCAAAAGGTGAAACAAATATTTTGTGTCCCCTAAGAATAAATAAATGTAATTGCTGTGTACTATTTTATCAAAGTAAATTACAATTTTTCCATCTTTAAAAATTTTGTTTGAGAGAGTATGAATATAATTGCACTTGCTAAATTATATTTCTCTCAAATAATTGCTCCAAAAGCATTCTGGACAGAAGTCACTTTACATTCTCATACAGTATACATACATTTAGTATGATTTTTAATTTGTTTGAAATGTCACTGGTCATTTTTACACTGAAAGAACCAATTAGAAATTGTGGGTACAAAATTATTTCTAATGCTTCACTGATTCTTGCTTGGTATCTTTCCTTAATTCTTGTTTTCTTCTAGTAATTTTGAATTGCTTCAATTGAAAGCTGTTCCTATAAACCACACCAGGTAGCATAGGTACTCATTGACAAAGTTGTAGGTTCACTATAGTTTAGGGAATATTGTTTCTGAGTGCAGTTTGGTTTGCTCTGAATCTTTGTTTGACTTTCTCACATTCATATTACAGAAAGGATTGTTGGCAAAGAGAGATAGTGAGAGACTAGGCCAAAAAAATTTAAAGTTTTAGAAACTTTAAATTATGAAGTAGTAACTTTAATATATTTAGTTGAATACTACTCATTTTCTTCCAAATTTGTTTCACTGTTTAAATATTTAACAATCCATACAAAAATACATTTATTTTGAACTTATCCTTATAGTTTATGATTTTTTACTGATACACTGGCCTACGATGTAAAATTTGTTCTAAAAGTGATTTTCATAGTATTTATGCTGCTGAACAGGAAAAGACATTGCATCATGTAAGGTTTTCTCACAAATGTATCTTATTTTGGAATAATTGCTGAATAAGCAAACTAGTGTATGTTATAAGGCTTGGTATTTACATTAAGAATTAAAAAGATTTTAAATTTTCTTTATATTTGTGAGTGAAAGATAGTAATTTAAAACATCTGTAGAAGTTAAGATTTAAAACTGAGTTATATTTGGAAAACCTGTGGAAAAACTGTTAGATTTGTGGAAGTTAATGGTATGTAACTTATATGTTTTTGATCAAGATAATGACAGATGATGTACAATTGTGAAAACCTCATTCATTTATGAATTCTAGTCTCTTTCTAGCTGATCCTTTTTTTTTGTAAGGTACATAAAATACATTGCTCTATTTTTTATGGTATATATTAACGCACTTTTCATACTTTTGGTTCTAGAGTTAAAAATAGGATGAAAAAACATAATGAGTGATGTTTAAAGTGAAAATAGCTATAAGGTATTTTTTTTAGTTCCTCAAGAAAGAAAAAAGATATCTTTGATTAAAGAAATAAGAAATTAAAAATAAGAACACAAAGTGTCAAAATGTTTATTAACTTATTATTTAGTACTGAAATTATTTTATTTTGAGTGTTTACTAAGTATCATGAACTATTTAAGATATTACTGTGGTTTTTAAATGTAAAAATGCAAATTAATTCGACTCTAAATTAGAACACAGTTTGAACTGCATCTCAACAACAAAACCTCTCGAGTGAAGATGAGCTGCGTCAGCTAGTTTTTTTAAATGAGCAGTGAGATATTACCCATTGAAGGGCAATAATGGATTTTTCCTAATTTTCAAGAACAATTTTTGACGAAATAATTATAACTTTGTTATTTCAAAACATACCAAAAAATGAGAGGAATTCATTCAATTTTTGAAATTTAGTCAGTAGTAAATAAAATCAAGCAATTTTTGAAATGTAATCAATAGTTAATAAAATCAAGTAAGTTAATAAAAATTCATTTAATCAAATTATTTAACTTTCAGGTATTTATTTCAAATATTTTACATGAGTGTTGTAAGGTTTCTTTTGGTCTATTATTACCTCTTGTGTTTCTTATTACTCTAGCTCCCCAAGTATTAAAATTGTCGACCAGGAGATTTTGATGAAAATGTGTGTTGAAGTTCCTTGGTACTGTAACTGTGTACAGTGATTTTGACAAAACGTTAATGCATTCATTCATATTTCATGTCTAAAGAAGTATCTGATTGTTGTTAATTGATGGAGTCTTACAATTTTTGTAATTTCAATCTAAATAAATATCAATGTTCATTCAATAAGTTTCTTAAAAATGACTTAGAATTTTACTTGAAATTTTTTGTATGGGATTGTAGTAAATATGTATAACAGTCTTATTATTTTTGTATAGCTGCCGTGAAATAATTTGACTGATGGTCTTCTGTAAAGTCTTGAAATGTATTTATTAATGTTTTATTATAATTTATAATAATAAGGGTTGAAGGGGTTGGGAGAGGTAGCACCTTTGCTTAGGAGTACTCCTGACACTGGTCCTCACCAACCCCAGGGATCAGCTGAGGAGTAATGCAAGATCTTTACTCTAAAGACGCTACATCCAAGACCGTCCGTGCGTGGTGAAGAGCCACATCCTACACGAGGTGACCCTGTTAAGGCAGAACACGGCGGACGTAGAGGAGTAAACCTTGAATAAAAATCTCCAATCTGAAAGTGAAACAACCATGCTAAGCGGATGAGTGGCGGAGAATATGATGTCTCTGTGAACTGCAAGATTAGGCTACTGTTAATTTCAAGAAGCCTTACTCCCATATGCGGGGTTCTATGGGAGTGGACCTTGTATTCCCTTGCTGCTCGTGAAACACGATGACAACTAGAAATAAATGTTATGATCTTTCACTGCCTGGGGAGCGCCAGAACACCTCTGGAAACAGTGCTGGAGGTGACACAGTACGAACCACTGGTGGACAGGAGTTGAGCAGGCGGACTCCGTCCAGGTTTCCCGAAAAATGCTCTGCCGATACTTTATGAAGCCAATCAATATCTCCAGCTGCACCTGCAGCGAGTGTTTCTCAGGTATGTGTACCTGAGACCACTAAAGCAGGAAGACTGAGGCAACGCATGAAATGGACCGAAGAGATGAATATGTGTGTCATGCATGCCTATTACAAAGTTACCAAACTAGAGACAGACCTCACTAACTACAGAATCAATCTTCATGAAGAGTTCACAAAATCAAATCCACATTTAACTAGGTATCTAATGACGTTAACGAGCCCTAAAACCCCACAAAAAACACATTTAACTGTGTCGGAACAGCGTATTGCAGACCAACGCCGCGTAATCGTCCAAAACAATCTTCTCACGACTCCAGTCTCACAAAGAATAAAGGAAAAGGTTGTAGAGTACTTCAGAGAGGGTTACTCTGAGGTCGCAAAACTAGATGAAAATAATGTTAAAGAACAGCAAATCAATGACTATGAAAGTTCAGATCACATGCTAAGAGCTACAGATTCATTGAGAGTAGATAACAACAGAGGAGGAGAACTTGAGCTTAATTTTTATGGAAACGGAGCACGTTTAACGGTCTAAACCCTAAGTCCCGGCCCTTGTTACCACGCCTCTACACATCAAAGAAGCTTTTCAGTGCTATACACTTAATGAACACCAAAGTTCTCCCTGAATTTTTAAGTGAACAGCTGAATCTCGAAGAATTACATTCCTTTATATATATATAGTTCTTACTCCATCACACAACAGCCCGGGATAAAAATAAGGGAATCAGATTACAGACTATGCAAAAACAGATCACAAAGAAACCAGCTTGGCAAAGAAGATTGGAAAATGCTGTGGATGAGTTAAGAGTCAAAATAGGTAGACTAAGGCAATATGTAGCAAATAATCATTCAGAAAAACTAATGAAACACGTCAGGAAAATCTGTAGAAAGTATAAAATACCTCTCAAAAATGAAAACGAGAAAATCTCAGAAATACTGGACAAGCTTAAACAAGCTAGCTGCAAAATCGACAAGGTTAAAAAGGCATCTTATATCAAAGAAACGTTATGAACAAAATGAGCTCTTCTACAGAAATGAAAAACTGTTCTACCAACTTCTTTTATCGGGTAAAGACCAAGTATCAGAGTTTCCAGATGAAGAAAGTATCGAACATTATTGGTCACGAATTTGGGGTGACACATGTAATCGCAATCACCTCGCTGGATGGATCAGTAAAGAGAGAAAGTATGGAAGGTCGACAAGAAATGGACTTCGCAGATATTTCTGAAAAAGAAATAAAAGAAACGCTACAGCGTTTACTCAACTTAAAGATGCCTGGCCATGATAACCTTCACAATTTCTGGATCAAACACCTTACATCTATCAATCAATATCTTGCAACTTACCTTACTCAAATGATAAAACATCCCGAAGAAATGCCAATGTTTTTAACTTTTGGAAACCCATTCTTCAAATGTAAAGGAAAAGATTAAAAAAAGTAGAGTTTGTAGAATGTTTCCTAAAGTCAATTGCCTCCCAACTTTGTTTAAAGTACTAACAAAATGTCTTACCAGTACAATATACGTATGTGGATCAAAACAAAATTCTTACTGAAGAGCAAAGGGATGCCGCAGAAACCACATGGGTTGCAAAGAACAGCTGATGATAGAAACGCCACGAATCAAGCTTGTAAGAGCCAAAGGAACTTTCACATGACTTGCATCGTCTATCAGAAAGCATTTAACAGCGTTCCACATTCCTGGTTAATTGAAGTCCTTAAAATGTACAAGATCAACCCACTCATATCGTGGATGGATTCGTGCATGTCTAAATGGCGCACAACTTTGAACCTACGTACGAACCAGAAGACAATACATACTGGAGAGATACCAATAAAAAGAGACATCTTCCAGGGAGACTCGCTAACCCCCTGTTATTTTGCCTCTCTATGAATCCTCTATTGAGACAGCTCAGTGAAACACCTTATGGATTTCAAATAAAATCTGATCGCTCAAACATACTCTATCTCATAATTTCTATATCGATGACAAAATTGTATGCTTCCAATGAAACACAGCTTAATCAAGTTCTTAAAATTATAGCTTACTTCTCTGCTGATATTGACGTGACTTTTGGCCTCGATAAATGTAAAACTCTACACATTGACAAAGGAAAAGTAGATGCTGAAACTAACAAAATAGAGAAGGATGTTGGCATAATATCGTTAAATGAAAAGGAAACCTACAAATATATAGTGTTTCTTCAAAGAAAGATGATAAAGCACTCTACTATCGAACATCATCTGTTGGAGGAGTATCTCAAGAGAATTAAGAAGATAGTACAATCTGAATTAAGATCCAATAACATGATGAAAGCTATTAACACCTTCGCTATACCTGTACTAATATATTCCTTTGGAATCATATCGTGGTCAAACAGATATAGAGGATATTCAAAGAAAGACCAGGGTATTAATGATACAAAACAGTGCACCACCCCGAATCCTCAATTGAAATATTGTGTTTACCTCGAAAAATGGGAGGAAGAGACCTGTTAGATTTATCAAGGCTACGCATTCAACAAATTCATTCCCTGCGAGAATTCTTCCATCATAAAAAATATCAGTCGTCTTTACATCAATCAGTAATACAAAGCGATAAATCGTACACCCATTTGAAGTTGGCAGTGTCTGCCGTGGGTATGTACAGTGCACCAGAAAATCAGAGGGAAATGGTAAATACCTGGAAGGAGAAGTAGCTGCATGGAAGACATTACAATGACCTACATCAACCAGAGGTGGACCACGAAGCATCTAATATGTGGCTAGTAAAGGGCGATCTGTTTGCCGAGACAGATGTGTATCTTTTAGGAATTCAAGACCAAAGTATCAACACCTTTAATACAACAGGAGATATATCCTAGAAGACCCCAATGTGAGCGATGGCAAATGCCGCCAATGCCATCTAATGAAGGAAACTATCCAACACATCACTGCAGGATGCAAACTTTTTGCTCAGACGGATTACTTGCACAGGCACAACTTGGTGGCAAAAATCATTCATCAAAACATTGCGAATAAATACAAACTCACTCAAGATAAAACCCCATATTACAACTATCAAACAGAAACAGCGTTAGAGAACAAAACCCATAAATTATATTTTGATTGAGCCATCCTCACAGACAAATCCATACACAACCGTCCAGATATAATGTACATTGACCAAAGTAAGAAGACCACATTCCTCATAGACATTGCAGTGCCAAACACGAATAACCTACAGAAAACAATAACCGAGAAAATTTCAAAATACATTCCCCTCCCTCAGGAAGTTCATAGAATCGAAGATGAACCAAGTCCATATAGTCCCAATAGTCATCTCTGCAACAGGAGTAATTCCAAAAATTATACATTCCTGTTCAAAAACATTAAATTTACCCAAACACATTTAAATATCTTTGCAAAAAGCCATTATTGCAGCATCCCATGTAGTTAGAAAGTTTTTATCTCTAGAAAATTGAAAGAGAAGTGGACACTTGGCCTCTAGGCCCGAGCAATTTATCAATCAGCGTTTGCTGAGAAAACAAAATTTCAACTACATAATAAATTTATTAAAAAAGCAGTTACAAACTGCGTATGACCACATGGAGAACAAACTTATTTACTCTACAGAAGCAAGCAAGAGACCATCCCATCAATTCTGATCAAGGGCCCTAAGGCAGAGGCAGATTTAATGTTTCAACGCACTCCTAACAATTAAAATAGTTAGGTACGTGTTATAAAATGAGTATAATGCCAACAAATTTGTTAATTATATTTCAGAAGTTAATAATTACATTTGTTAATAAGTTATTTCAGTAGTACTTATTATTCCCGAACTATAGATTATACGGAAAGTGTTGTTTATAAATCGTAACTATTAAATAACACTAAATTCGAGATTTATATTTCAATAGATGCCAGCCCTAGGCAAAAACCTAGCGAGTCTAAAAAAATCTACCTCTACCCGAAGAAAAAGTGGAGAAAACCCCGGGCTACGGAATTAATGTACACAATCGTGCCAAGGTTGAGAACATACAATTCTAAACTTTATGAATAATAAGACACAACGGGCTACAATGGCCTTTGATGACATGAGCCGTAAAACCCCACAAAAAGAAAAGAAAAAAGACACAACGTGCATGCAGGAAAATAGTTTTGAAATTATCCGTTTTTTTAACACTACAGCAATGGTGTGATAAAGTAAAGACAACTTTAACTATTTTTAGAATCAATAAATTCTTTTACATTGAAGAAGCACTGGCGCAGTACGTAGTTTTTAACCGCAGATTTGAAGAGATTCAGTTTAATGTATTTTATATTTTTGAGGAGGGAATTACATAGATCGATTAACGTAGAATATGGCTCTTTTTGACAAAAAGCAAGTGACACTTTAGTACGATGAATTATTCCTATTGCGAGTATTGTGCTCGTGAACATGACAGTTTTGTATGAAGCAAGGGTGGCGCTCCAGTAATTAGGTCTTAACAAACAACTTTTTCATAAATATAAATGCAGGAAAGTGTTAAAATATTTAACTCTTTACATGAGTTTCGGGTTGTGATTTAAAATTATCCGAACAATCCTCTTGAATTCTGAATGCGTGGACGCTCTGACAGGAATTACCCCAGAAAATAATGCTGTGTCGTAAACGGGAGTGAACGTTTGCAAAATATGCGCTACGGGAAATGTGTGGACTAACAATATGAACGAAGAATCGGAATGCGTAACACAATTGGTGGCGAGAGACCGGGAAATCCGGGAAAAGTCAGGGAATTTTGTGTTTCTGAAGAAGTCAGTGAAATTTGCTGACTGTTCAGGAAAAATCTGAAAGCTATAACAAAGATCGCCGAATTAAAAATGTCTAAAAATTTCTTTCCTTCAAATAGATTTAATGAAGCCAATAAACAATTAAAACCCAATAACCCTGCCGCGGGAAGCGCTGCTTCACTTATAGTAAAAGCAACTAGTTGTTTTTTACAATAGTCTCGATGGAATGTGATTACATGTGTCCCAGACTGTTATCCTACCAGTATGCGACAGTTCTGAAGAAGTTCCACCAACTACTTCCATTGCAATGAATCATTTAAGACAGTCGCACTCGGTTCTGCTGAAATCTTTCGCTGCAACGTGTGTCATAAATATATTTTAACAATGTAACGAATTGCTACGAGTGTGAGTTTTTCTCTACGCACCGTTATAAACCAAAGTTTACAATAATTTATTTTGATTATCGCGTAAGATGTCAGTTTGACGTTACTTCGATTTTATTTTCATGCCAAACCAAACTTGATTCGTCGTACACGAAATGAAATACACGCATTTCATTTCGCATTATTGTTTCGGCAGTTTACGGAACTTTTCACAATTGTTTCAACAGTTTACAGAAGTGTTTACTCCGTTGCAACGATATGACAGCGAGACGGTTCCAATGGTGTTAACTGAATTTGGAGTGGTAACGGTTTCATTGTAATGAACTTCTGTTGCAACGAAACAGTCACCGCTCCACCTCCTGTTCAAGATAGGCATTTCCAGTTACAACGTCCTACTTCTAGACGTGATAGCTTTGTTTTATTCATATTTCTGATAAGTGTACTTTTTTTTTCAATGACCCTTTACGATAGAAATGACTCAGAACACTGACTGAAAAATTATTTATGAATTATTGATAATTTTCTTTAATGAAATTACTAATTTGTTTTTTATAACATTTCATCTTCTATTTTGTTCTTCAATTGTTAAAATATGTGCGTGCATGTTAACTGGTGCACATACCACAAAATTGAAAAGCGACCGCAGTGAGAGCACACTATTGGGAGAAGACGGCGCAGCGCTTATCGATGTGGTCCCAGCAGAAGGAATGAACGCGCTCACCGTCTCGCCTCACGGCGGGTCAAGAGCAGGCTACTCTTGCTACCATCCTACCCGGAGGCGGAGGCGTAGTACCGGCCTACTAGGCTTTTATAAGCGGGGGCACGGAGCGGTAACTGGCCGACGGAGATTAAGTTGGAGTCAACGCAACTGCTACTACGCCTCTACCACCACGACTAGGCACCTCTCTACTCGGAATACTACGCCACTGGATACTGGACCGACACTACAAGGAATATCGACGCGACTGGCAATTCAACGGCAACTGTACTGGATTTTGGCATAAGAAGGAAGTCTCTATATTCAACGACGGACTGGCTATATTTCTGGATAACTCTTTTATTGTAAGTCTCACTAATAAATCATTGTTTTATTTCTTAAAATGATTAATTTTTTATTTCATACATAATATTAACGTTGCGTGATAAGTCAGGGAAGTTTAATCCAATGGTCAGGGAATTTTGAGATGGAATATCACTAGCCACCCTGAATTTACTTAATTTGGAATGAAGATTGTCAACGAGACAATTGTATTTGAGGTTGTCTTGAATATGGAGACCTGAGAACTTTGTATTAGTAACAATTTTTAATTGTTTTTCAGCGAAAAAGAAACCTGGGGAAATATTTTGTAATTCTATTTTGATATGACAAACTGTTTTGTTAGTTTGCGTGGAGACGATTGATGGAAGCAAGCCGAGAGGTTAGACAAAATTGTTTAAGCGTTGGCGTGTTTACATAATAAGTTAGTGTCATCAGCAAAATGAACCATTTTGCAATTTATGTGCAGGATGACATGTTCACATACAACAAAAAAGTATAAGACGAGAATTGCACCTTGGGAACTACACGAGTAAGTGACTTTGTTTCTGAAAGGCAATTCTCAAGTTCGTTTTTTTGTATATAATAAATCGACCTGTTAATGTTTTAAATAGGAAGTTAGCCATTGAAGTGCAAGTCCACGAATGCCAAAAGATTGCAATTTTGAAAGGAGAATTTCATGATAGATGACATCGAATGCTTTGGATCAATCAAGAAAAACACCCTAAGGATTTTCTCCACCATGGTCAAGACAAATGATAACATCGTATAAGAAAGAAAATATGCTGCTGGTGGGGGGAAAAGGATTTCTGTAAACAGTGTCGATCGACAGAGAGTGTTTTTTTAAATCAAGAAGACCCTTAAAAAACTATTTTCCAAGGATTTTTTTGAGAAGGTAGAAGAAAAATAATTACAGGAATTCTCTGTTAATCATCTTCATAACATTGAATTACACTTACATTTTTAATTTTGGCTATTGAAGCGAGCAGTTATTCAGTCTGAGATTGGTGTCCACCTCATCAAGCTGTTCTTCATGACTTTAAGAGAATAGCAGACCAACACTATTTCGGCTCATTTCCTCATCATTTGTGCCATAGTACAAGAAGGTTACTCCATCTGTTGCATTCAACTCACCAAAGTCTTCCCATTGTATTTCAGACTTTTCAAGGATGTCTAACGGTAATTTTCCATGTTCTTAATAGCTTCTCTTAATTCCCCAGTCCTTCCTTGCATACGTACATTTCATGATCTAATTCTTATTATTCGTTTCATGCCGAAAGTCTTCATCAGTGTGGTCCGTTTTTCCTTTGCCTTAGTTTATTTAACAATTTAGAGTGTATTGGTTATTGACCAATATCTCCGAGTGTTCTTTATGAGTCTGCCATCTTTCGACCTGAATACCGGTCTAGTCCATTTAGATGTTCTATGGACACGCATGGGCATGTCCTCCCTTATGCAAATATGTATAATTATCCCGCCAATACTCGGTCGCCAGAGCCTCGTTTGTGCTAACAGGGTCCGCCACGAGGTGAGGCTTGCATTTAAGGAAGAGAGGCTATAACTTGCGCTTCATTCCTCCTTGGGCCTCGCTCTTTGTTACAGTTATTACTAACAAACAAAGTGGTTTTCAGAGTTTTTTGCAGTAACTAGTTACGTTACTTGAATCTGCGACGTCTCATTTCATAAGTTTTATTAAGACCTACAACTCGCTTCTTCAACTAGATAAAAAACATGAAAAATAAAAAATTTTGCACTTTGAGGACTTATTGAAAAAGGACTACCTCTACAATCCTTCAAAATATGTGGAGGGTCTTAGATTTTAGTATTTTATCTAAAAAAATACGCCCTACCTTAAAAAAATTCGACTTCATCATTGGGTCGATTCCCTATTGCCTGGTCTATAACTTAGACGTACCACTGTACTTTGGCCACTTGATTCAAATCCCAGATTGGATAGCAGGTCAGTAGTAAAGTGTATTGTTAAGATGTAATTATTGTAAGCAGAGGAAAATATAACAATATAGCCACGTCTTTAAAATGTCTTTCTTTGGTCCTATTATATCGATATTTTGTTTCTTCGCGTTACCAAAATTCCTCTCTTAGACCTTATACTGAGTGATTAATCCAATGTCTCTCGTGGTAAGATGCACAGTTTTACATGACAATGACTCATAGTTCTGGTGTTGGGATGAGCTGTGTATATA
>NNCF01130797.1:62915-96146 GCA_002313205.1 Laupala kohalensis | reverse complement strand
TATTGTAACAAAACTAATTAATCAGCTATAATCTGGGTGCTCAGGTAAGTCGAGCACCACTACAAGGAAAAAAACTACGTACAATAAAACACAAGAAACATGGTATAACTGATTTAATTAATTAATTACACAGACTGTACTCTCAGGGAATTTACTAATTTATCATTGGGTTCGTCTTTTTTTAAGTAAGTGAGTCCACATACTGAGTTCCTTAATTATACGAAAACACTTCTTCCAAAAGAAACCCAAACTTGACTTAATGACTTATTATCTATACATCATACCATGCAGCCCACACAAAGCAATACCCCCAAAATTCACACGTTACAGACAATTGGATCATTCCTACTCTTCTTAAACAAAGATATTATTTACTAACAATTTCATAAAGATGGAAAATTTAATTACTTTGGTCTAAAACATTTTGACTCGCTCATCATTATGAAGGCCTTGGTAAATTTATATAATTGAACTAATCTCCTGAGAGTAGGCCACTGCATTATTTTCCTTCGTAGCACTTCGTTTTGGTTGTCGCTGCCACTTGATAACGTCTACTAACTGGACAGTCCCAGTTTAAACAGATTACCTTCGCGAAGGATTGGTCAGACCATTTTAAAGGCACCTTGGTGAGAACCTGGTTCGAGTCCAGTTGGTTGTAGAGCGCCCCGTCAGCAGCAGTAGTGGCTCTCGCCGTCGGTCTGCATCAGCGGGTGGTAGCATGCTGCAGTCATCGTTCTCCCGAGATTCAGAAGTCCATTCACCCACCGGTTACGCGCTGTGCGGCTATGGTAGCCGGCACTTGTCACCATGACGAGCGAAGCGTCAAATTTTCTCAAAACCTGATTTTAGGTTGACTTTTTAGAACTCGCGAAATAAAATCTTTGAATCTCCAACAATTACATTGAAGTTGTGAATTTCAAAAGTTACTAAGACAAATCTTACGAAGCGTCGAATATTCAGAAATTCCGACGACGCTGCTGAATTTCTCAGCGTAAGTCTCCAAAAAAACTTGTAGTGCTCGAAAAATCTCAGTCCTCAAAAAGTCTCATAATCTGCTCGCAAGAAAAATCTCCGAATGCATCTAAAAATCTGAGTCCATTAAAAAATCTTAGTCCATCACGAGCCGCCTCGGTTCTCGATTTTATTTCTGTTCCCACTTCGTACCCCCGAATTTCTCTCACGTGACATAATTCCAAAAACCATGTGACTTTTTTTAACCCGTTACCGTGATTTCTCCCTCCCTTATGACTGGGTAAACTATATCCTACCAGTTCCTGTTTTCAGCCAATCCATGTGCTCCTTTTTCGCAAAATTTCCCCCACTTCAACATTTATCTCTGACTCCACAGTTTTGAATCTAAAGGCTTCTTCTAGAACATAATATCAAATACTCGAAAGTTCCAGAACCTTTTGACGGTTGATCATTGTCTTCAAAGTGTCTCTTCGTCAATGCGCTGCCCCTGCTCGGTGCTTTGTGACCATGCCGCCGTCTCTAGACAATTGTTCAGCCCCATTTTTACGAGTGGGTCATATTTTCGCGCCCACGCTTTGTTTGGGGTCGCGGTATACTACCGATCCTTTTATCCCTTTAAATCTTTAAAAGGAAGGCTACCTCTCTCCCCTTCTCCAACATGTGGTACTTTAAAATCCCAAAGCTTTGTTACACGCCGCCAAACAAAAACCATAAACCCAGCGTTCTTTCTCAACGGTCGTCTTGCCATCGCCGCGGTGCGTCGCCAAAGTTTGTTTACGAACTCCGCTCGTGTCTGAAATATTTTAATTGATTTTAATACCCATTTTGGTTTGATTTTGATTGAGANTATATATATATATATATATATATATATATATATAAAGGTCACGCACATACCTTGTCAGTTTTATGAAAAGCGTTGGGATTTCTAGGAGTTGTATTTCATTCCGCCTTTGTTGACATGTAAGAATTCTATTATAGCAAATCTCAAATACTTATTTCAAAAAAGGATTCTCGTTAGTAGTTGAAGGATATACAGTGAATCTATTAGTTCATTCACCACAAATATCTTATAAACGGATAAAGATATCGAAGAGCAATTTTCTCTCAAATAAGTCGTGACATGTGGCTAATTATTGGACTTGTTGAAATGATGTGTTGCCCTTTAACTGGAGTCCTTTTGACACTTTTATTGTATTTTTGAATGGAATTATCTATTTTTACAGCTCAAGAAAATATGAATACAAAAATATGATATTTATTGAATTCGGGTGGATAACAGAAACAGCATCGCGAATATTGGAATATTTCCGAATATAATGAATGTGAATGAATACTTCCCTAATGAGAGACGGAAGAACACATTTATTCAGTTCATATCAAGACCTATTGTTTTGTTTACACTGTATTATATATGTATGTAATGACAGTGATTCGATAAGTATCAAACACATCGCACACACTGGGATACAATGGGTTTACTAGCTGGCCAAAACTATCAGATAATTAGGTACACTAAATTTAGGTTAATTGGAGTAATTAAGGTTGCTAATTGCTCATCATGTGAAATATAAATACCAAATTTTGAGATTGAATATCTGAGATTTAAACATATACTGAAAAAACAATTAATTGACCCATAGAGAAATCTTGTTGACCTGAACAAATTCATAATAAGTATTCGCTGTATTTTAATTCTGGTTGGATCAACACCCTTACTATTGCTGCCATCGCAATGTTTCATTGAATAAGAAAATCTGGTTGCTATAACTGACAAGATTATTAGTTGGACTAAAGAATGTTCTTCGTGCAAAAATTATTTTTTGTGCTATACATAGAACAATGTTTCTTTTAACCATTTCAGGATAGTTATCATTTTTTGGCGAAGCAATAAAATATACGTAAATATAATATATTGTTATAGTTATATTATCTTTGCACCAAAAACCTCGTATTATAAGTTAATTACAACGAATAAATACATCTATATTGTAACAAAATTATGAGTGGGGGTGAATGGAGTAGTAGTTAACACTCACCTGATTACATTTGCCCTAACTAGCTCTTGCTTCAATAAAAACATCAAGCAGATTCATGTTATTTTTAATTAAGTGGAAACAACACACTGGGTTCCGTGTTAAAGAAAAACGCATATTACAAAAATTAAATTGACTTAATTATCCCTTATACATTTCTAGTTAACACTACCATGCACAAACCCCCCAAAAATCACACGTTATCACACACATTGACATGAAATTTTTTAAAAGAATTTCTGGTATTAATTATTACCAGTTAATTACAGCAAAAACAGTTAAATTTAGAAAGCTATCATTACTGCTTACTCTTCTTTCTGTCCTCATTCAGAATACAATCACAAAAGTTCTGAGCGTGGGCCATTACTATTCTGGTTCGTTGCACGAGATCTTCTCGCCGCCACTTGAACATCTATTACTGATCGGAGCATTCTTTGGTTACCTTTTCATTGATGATCAGATCAGTCTCAAAGCGCAGGTGAAGTTTGGAATGCCATTGATTAGCATTGGCTCGCCCATTCAGCGTTTAACACCAGCCTCCTCTGGAAGTTGCCGAGCATGCCTGGAGTTTCTCGTTCTCGGAAGTTGCAGCGTTCACCGTCATAATGCAGTTCTTTTACAGCGAGAGTTCATTCAACTTGATGCGACGCGATTAAATAGTCTTTGCAACCGCCAGTTGTTCCTAAACAAAAGATTTGATCTCCGACTAGTTCTCAGATAGATTGCTAAAGTTGTAACTTTGAGAACTGCATAATTTGGAATATGATCAAGTTATCAATTAAGAATAACTTGTCCAAAACTTCAAGACCTATAGGTCAAGAATAATGGAGAAAATCTCGAAGTGATATTGTTAGAAAACACTCGAAGTGATTGATTGAATGATACTCGAAACTGATGATGCACTTAAAAATACTCGAAGTGATTGAATCTCGTGATCAAAATACTCGAAGTGAATGCATGATTCAAATCCGAATGATTGTGTTTAAATGAAAATACTCGAATGAATCCATCTCGAAAATACTCAAAATCTGCTCTCGGAGCGTCTCTGCATTATGTTTTTATTATCTCGTTCCTTATTCTGTCCCTCAGAAGCTAACTTACGATATACACTTTTAAAAACCATGTGACATTTTTTGCCAATCATGTCATAATTCTCCACGCAGAGTTGTCGTGATTGGTTGAGTTTAGAACGACAAGTGCTTGCTCCTAGCCACTCTCAACGTTCCTTCCTCGGATATTTCCTCACTTCTACGGCGTTATCCTTTTCAACCGTCCTCTCCGTAATTTCAACCTAACGCTTTTTAAGAATAATAGAAAATAAAATTAGGGAACTTTCGAACCTTGAACTACCACTTCCTCGCTTCCTTTGCCAGCCGTTCTGCGACGCACGCCCAACGGTCGCTGCCTCATGGTGTACGTCATCTGTCCCTAGACAATTCTGAAAAGCTGAGGGCCAAGCCCCCTCACACCCACGCTCTCTAGGTCGCTATCTATTGTCATCCTTTTAATTTGTAAAGGGCTTCTGCCTCGCTCCACACCTACGATATGAGTTTCTCTTGCAGCTGCACTTTAAAACCCAAAATCTGTCACTAACGCTGACCTTGTCTCCTTCAAAATACTTCTTGTAATTTTCCGTTGCTTCCCAGTTTAAATCTAACGACGTCATCCATTATGTGTTAGCAAATTTTCTACTTACTTCCCCCCTTCCAGCCAATACTAAATGCGTAGTATTAAGACGCTCTTCCTATCGCTGAATTTTTATGACCGCGTTCCGAACAATTAAATACGAAACCCTGCGCCCTTCACAGCGGTCTCTTCCCTCGCCGCTGCGTAGCAAAAATCACCGTTACGATTCCGCTCGTTAACAAAACATTTTGCTTGTCATAGTTCTCATTACTCTCATTAATAATTAAGAAGTAATAGATTCGTACAATATATAAACAAGTTTTTAATGATTTAAAGTATAAAGTTTGTAAATAAAAAATCATTGGGATAAACTAGTTAATAAAAAAATCAATAAGATTTGTCTTCATACATAACACAAAAGAAACAATACTGTGATATACTTAATAAAATGTGTACATTCAAGAGAATAAGCATGTAGCTCATGTAAATCAGTAACACTCAAGAATGTCTGAAAGCAATTTTCCCCACTGTCATTCTGCATTTTTTACATTCCCAAAAAATGGGAAGGTTTTCATCTCCTTTTAACAATTCTGTAACTATTGTTTCGGGGGAATAAATTACACCATTTATTTTTGTCCAAGGTAACAGGAAATTGTTATCCAAAAACTTGTTGGTAAAGTCCTTGAAAAGGAGGAATAATCAACATAACTGGAAGTATATATTAAAAATTTCCTCCTTTCCACAATCATATTTAACTAGCCCAGTTTTGGACACCTTGCGATATGAGAGCGATAAAGTTTTGCTGATCTTGCATGATGAGTGGCAGTAACTTCTTTTCTTTTTACATGCTTTTATTTAACTTGCTTCGTTCGTATTTATGTACACACGTTGTCCTTCCGTTTCAAAATTGGTAATTGAATTGTCAGCCACTTTCAATTTCCGATCGAGCTAAACTTTTACAGCAGGACAATAGATGATTATCGTACTTATTTACGAAAGTCTTTCTCTTAAGGGGTGAAAATGGGTATGTATTTTTTTACGTTATCTTTCTTTTAAAAATTGGTAATTCATTTTTCAACCTTTTCCTAATTTCATATCGGCTTAAATTTTAAAAGTATGTTAGGTTTGCATGACAAATGATAATTAAAGCTCCAGTTTACGAAAACTCACCCTATGGTGGTGAACAGATATCCCACTATAACTTTACAATGCCTCGATTAATTTACACCAAACGTATTACCCGGATGGCTGACAATCTAGAATCAAGTACAGTGGGGATAAGACAACCCTGCCACCCCTGTGGACGAGGTGTGAAGGGGGTGAAACGTAAAACAAAGGAAAGACAACTATATTATTGGTGCCGTTGAGATGGATAAGGACGCCCCCAAAGCTATACAAGTTCACAATCAGTTCTCTTGGGAGATAATATACCCTTAACGCCCGTGGGCTAGGGGGTGGGAATACGATGGCAGTAAAAGTAGAAAAGAACAACTGTTATTGGTATTGAATAAATCTGTCTTGTGACCGCTGAAAAGAAGAGTGACACTGCCAAGGCAACTTAAGTCCACAATCACCACCATGAGGAATAAACACTCTTTGAGTAAGGGATTGATTGAAAAATAATCAAAAATGACCGATATTAGTGCTGAGATCATAGTTTTCGGGATCTCTGAAACTAGTAGTGATATTATTGATGACGCCAAAGTTTATGATCAGCCTGTATACACCCTAGCACCGCTTGAGAAGGGAATGGAATGTAAAAATTATCGAAAATGACATCAGTGACGAGTTTTCGGCACTGTTGAACAGATATAGTGATATCCAGATAACGTGTGAAACTAAATTCAGCCTCCGTGGGAAATAAGGCACCCTTAGCTCTTCTTGGGAAGGGTCTGGGAGTGAGTGGTATGACAAGTCGAAATAATCGAAAACGACCGAAATCGGAGTTGAATACATCATTGTTTGGGTCGTTGAACGACCAACCTCCGTACACTACCATCACCCTTAGGGAGGGGGATGACTTGTTATGATAGGTATTCATGTTAATCCCATAGTTTTCCGAACCACTAAAATAAAAAGTGACACTCCCGATGCTGCTTAAATTCACGATTAGCTCCATGCACCCTAACTGATCTGGGGAAGACGATAACATGTAACAATTATTGGAAATGGCATTCCTGAGACAAATTCACTGTATTCAGTGTCGCTGAGATATATAGTGTCACCTCTGATATCGTTCATGTCTAAATTCAGCCCCGATGGAAGAAAAGGGCGGGAAAAGGAATGAACGAGAAATAATTGAAAGGGAAAGATTTACATTGGATCTATAGGTGTCAAGGTGATTGAGAAGTGTAGTTATACTAACAATGCTAGTTAGTTATTCCATTTGTGTTCAGATCACATCGGGGCACAACACGTCTATAGCGAGAGGTGGGAAGAGAAAGATGAAAAACGTAATATGACCGATATTAGGGTCGAAATCTATCAACCAGTAGTTTCATAACGTTCAGGCTATATCATCAGACTAGACTATTTTTTATCAATTACCTCCGTGGCAACACGGCAGTAGCGGCGTCTGTGGTGCAAGTTAATTAACACGCTTGTAAGATTAAACTATCTGCCTAAATTTCACGATTTAAAGACAGATTTTATCTTTCTGAAATGCACAAACAAAGAACCAATATCTGTAAAATTTCACCTCTGTAGGAAATGAGAGTCTTTTATATGTGAGATATGGACACTAAATACCTTATGGTAAATTGTAGGTTTGTTTTTATTTGACAGCTAAATAAACAAATTCAAATACTAAAATGTATAAAATAAAATAAACGTAAAAAGATTTTTTTAAATAAGCTTTTATACTAAAAGTGAAAAATATTTTTCTGCAATACTGAAAATTAAAAAACAACAACTAAAAGTCCCTTTCTTGGCCACTCATAGGTGCAGATACCTTTAAGATACATAATCGTATGTATTTTTAAAATATGAAATATAAATTTTAGAAGCTTGAGGCGTCAAGCGTCCTAAGTACTAATACTGCATTAAAAATTCTGCAAAAAAACCTCAAGCTTTTAAAATTTATATTCGATGTTTTAAAGATATCTACGTTTATGTATCTTCTAAGTATTTTCACCTTTGATAAGTGACCAAGAAAGGGACTTTTTTGGAGTTCTTTTTTTTTTCAATTTTATTGAAAATAATTTTTTACTTTTTATACAAAAGCTTGTTTAAAAAATGGTTTTTTACATTTATTTTATATTCTTATGAGCAGCTTCAAAGCGTATGCTGGAAACATTTATTATGAGACCGGATTGTTCCATAATATGATTTGGGAAATCATGTCAGGGAGTTTTTTCAAGATTAATATTATTTCATAATCAGTTTGTTTTGCTGGAAACTAGTGAAAATAATAAATACTACAAAATTATTTAATGATCAAAAATGAGATTCATCGTTTAGAATTCAGAACTTTCCACTACAATAAAAAAGTAAAAGTAACCAATAATTTGGAGTGTACCTTATTGACCTGAAAATATTATATCCCAAAATATAGTGCGATCCCAAGTATTTTGAAAGAAAAATCGGCAAGAGGAAACACCCAAATAATTTTATCTTTTTAAATTACTATCCCAGGTCACATGTTTAGGAAAAAAGGCCTGAAAATCGAAAGTGAATCAAGGAGTCATTTTATTGCGGAAATGTCTCGGGGAGACTTCTTAAATTTAGTTTCATCAAAAATTTCTCGCGCTATGCTTTAATTTTTTTAAAATCTCACTGGTTGTCGCAACAATTCATCTCACAACAACATGAATGTGGTTGAGAATATGATGTCGTTTCTTTCAGTTTACAAATCTTCATGTACATTAGAATCGTGGACAGCGGAATAAACATGAAGTGTTTTGGGCAGTAGAATTGATCTTTTATGCAAATCCACAGTTTTATTCCTAGAATCATGAAATTTTGCAGACTTGAGCTTCAAATCACGGGAAAAAACGATGTATAAGTGAGATTTCAGAAACTCACCCCTAATGCCGAAAAACCGTCACTCATGCCGTTTAAGCTCACATTCATTCCTCATGAACATCCTTCACCGCCCCCAAACGTGGCGTGGGAAGAGGATGTCATTAAAAAATAATAAATTATAATATTGTTACTGTTGAATCCATATGTTTTGGGACAAGATAAATAGTAATATTACCGACACTGTTCAAGCAAAAGTTAATTTCCTGAGGGGTACGACATGCATGTTACCCATATAAGTAGAGTGGGAAGTAGGTGATATGTAAAAATACTAGAAAACAGATACGATTCAGTTCTCGAGATGTTTGAGATGGACGGTGATATTTATATATAACCAATTTATTTCCTTGTGCTACACCGAATTCATTCAGCTAGTGTTGTATAAATACACAATGGAAAAACAAAAAGTTACACATAAACTGATTTTTGGTTTTAAGAAGCGAAAAAATGCACAATTTAATGAAGGGCCTTATACTTTTAAAGTGAGTATTAAAATAATACAACATAACGAAAAATGTTTTGTGGAGAATAATGCCTATGACTGAAATCACTTTGAATGTAAAATAAAATAATAAATAAGAAACCTTTTTTAAAAAAAGCTTTTATTTCAAAAATGTACTAAAACGAATAAGATTAGTTAAGGTTTTTATTAAAGTAATGCAATATCAAATGCTCCATACATATTTCACATTAGTGGGTACTCATAAAAATAAACGTACATACTATCTTTATCACTGAATATGATTTAATATTTTATGTTGAACTAGCTGAGTACCCGCGGCTTTGTTCGCGTAAATTTTGTAATATGTCTAACTTTGTTGTCCATCAATGTTTGAAGTTTTAATACTGTTGGTGTGTACCAGTTCCTCACTTTCACTGATGTAATTAAGAAATTTTTTTTAGAAAATACCAATTTCCCATTTCACTTACCTGACTTTTTCGATAGTATTTCGTGTCACGCCCTTCCTAAGCCTCACCTTTAGAGGTGTCGTGCATAATGTACATAATGTAGGAATATAATGTCATTGGAAATACAATTATTCATCTCAAAATATACAAAAACCATTGACTCAACCCTAATAACGGTGTTTTTACGCTTTTACAGCTCATCCTTCTCTCCCCAGCTCTAAGGATACCGTGCCACTATGTAATCTCAACTTAAACTTAACGGCATCGGTAGTTTAAAAATCTCATCAACCCTAACACTATGGATCCGATACAATTTTCATATCTTTGTATTTCAAAATTAGTTTTCAATTCTTTTAATCCATAAACCTATTTCCACCCACCCAAGGGGTGCTAGTGGTGTGTTTAATTCATGAGGGCTGAGTTCAAACTTACACGATATCGGGATTTTACTATCACTTCAGCGACGTCGAAAATTATAGATTCGTCACTGGTATGTCATGTTTGACATTTTTTCATGACATGTTGGGATGCTGGAGTTTATGCGGGCCGATTGTGAACTTTGACGTCTTCGAGGATGTCACTACTAATTTCAGCGACCCCGAAAACTACCATATCAACACTAATATCGGTCACCTTCGATAATTTCGACATTTCACTCCTTCTCACCCCCAACGCAAAGGGTGTTTATTCCTTATAGGGGGTGATCGTGTACTTATATGACCATGAGGGTTCACTTCAGCGTTCCCAAAAATGAATTGTTCAACACTAATATCGGTGGGCTTTTTATTATGTTTATTCTCACCCCTACCCCAGGGACTTTAGGGGTACATCATCTCCAATGTGGACTGATTGTTAACTTACAAAGCACCGGGGACGCTCTAATCCATTTCAACGGAACCGAAAAGTATGGTTTCGAATCTAATATCGAATTATTCCATTATTTTTACATGTCATACCCCTCTCACCACGTCCCTAGAGGTGAGGGTTGTCTTGCCCCATTAGTGCTTGTTTTCATATTGTCAAACATGTGCGTATAAAGTTTGATTGAAATTGCTCAGTTATAGTATACATACCTAAAACATTCCAACCCCCATTTCACCCCGTTCAGGGTGAATTTTCGTAAAACTTTTTCTTAGCGGATGTCTACACCCTAACAGGAACTTATCTGCAAAATTTCAAGTTCGTAGTTTCTGATATTTCGTGATTAGTCAGTCTGTGAGTGGTATTTCGCTTATATTATTTTAAAAAAAAGCATTTTTTTACTATTCACTGGTGTGATATCTATATAATAAGCGTATAAAAACACTCTCGTATTTGACTGCAACGTTGTGTTAAAATTTCAAGTTGATTGACCGACTACATTTCGAGTTTTGCGAACACAAACATACGCAGGATGATTTTTTATTTATAAGATTGTTTTCAAAAAGCTTGTCGCGCGAAATGTTCGTAAAAGTGGATGCCAATTAATTTCATTGGACAGTGACGGGTTGGTAAGTACTTGCCGAATTATGTATTTTATTTACGATTCGCGCAACAAGCTTTTTGAAAACTAATTCAACAAATAACTAATTTTTGCAATGTATTTCACTGTTGAACAAAATAAACCTCATAACCCCTAATATGCCAGTTTTATGCTTTTATTGTAACATTTTCATTATTTTCTAACTTTTGACCATATTTTACACGTTATATATCAGAGTGGTTCTTAATGTTTTAGTAATTCTTTTTTGTACCATCAAGTATTGTAAGTGAAATGAAATCTCTAAAATGTCGTGTACTAAAACGTGAAGGTTACTTTACCAAAGTTCATGATATTGTTTATAAATCGAAATAACTGTTTTGTAGATTTTTGCACTATTTTATACGTATAAGTCCTTGAACTGAACCATATAAAATTTACATCCGGTAATTTTGATTCATTTTCTGCAGAAACTGTTCGAGAGCCATGAGATAAAAATTGGCATTTTTCTTCAATTTCAAATAAGTCATGTTCTCTTACGTGAAAATTTCTCTGTTCGTGAAAATAAATCGAATAATTAAGATACTAGAGGCGATGTATCTATATATATACATGATAGATAACATATGTAAGCTTGAAAACACAAAAGTTTGACTTGGATTTTTGGATTTTTGTCCAGCTAGAATCACATTCTATCCTAGATGTGTGGCGTTTGACAAATAATGTTTGCGCTAACATTGTAATAAAAAAATTGATTTGCTGATAATGTTAATATATTAATAGGGTGAAACTATTGTTTTATATATTAGGAAGCTTTGATAAAGTAAAGTAAATGAAAATGTTAGTTATTAATCATACTTAGCATACAGTTATCATGTAATCCGCAAACAAAAACAAAAGGGAAATATTTTGTACCAATCAACGCAAAGAAAATTTCTCATTAGAGAAACGAAATTAAAATTTTCAGTGCGTTTATTGGTACAAAATATTTCCCTGAAATGGTCGGGCGAAGTCTTTTCTCCTTAAATTAGTATTATTTGTCAAGTCACAATCACAAAAATGTGAATTACCAAATACCTCTCTTTCCTTTTTTTAAATGTCTTCAGTCAGTAAAAGGTTTAGAAAGAAGTAACAATTTTTTTTTCAAAAAACAAACAAACAAACTAGACTTTCATTTAAAAAGCAGTGGTCCTGGGTTACTCATTCATATATATTGTGATGTCCCTAAATATACCCTATGTAACATGTATTGATGGCTCCACTTCAGCACCTCTGGACTCAGTTACACACTCCACTTGAGCTCTCAAACCAGCTGATCTCCGCTACAATGCGCCGCTGAAAAATAAAAAAAAAGAGTGCTGAATGTGAAGGGAAGGAATCAAACTTCATTTGATTTCAGAACATCCATAAGTTCGTAGAACTGAGGCCGACTTACGCAACATTAATTGCAATAACTGATTGTATCATATGTGCAAATTTACATCAAATCCATTTTCTGGTAAGTTTTCTTTGCAATCAAGAAATTTTAATCCTCGAAAAGAATTTACAACTTATTTCCAATTTTACGTAATTCGACTCGAAAGTCCTTGCAGTTTTGTTTCGTAAAGAAATTGAACCACTCGACACAGGAAGTAAATAAAATTGTATTACACTATTTGACGTTATCATCACCTCTCCAGGATTTTGCGATTTAGACAGAATTAGTCTACAAAGAAAAAACATACATTTACTCTGCCGAAAACAAACATTTCTTAAAACCCACGAACAAATCTTTACACGACCATAATTAACCCTTTACAAAACTTTAGTAACATTAAATAATCTACCAAGTAACATATTCCTCGAAACACAATTTTTAGAAAAATATAACATTTCCCGCTTCATCGTACATATAAAATTACAATACAATACACAATAAAATTCGTATTCTTTATTTCTACTGCAAATCTAGTTACTGCAATATTAATTAAACGACTCCCTGGCGTACTCAGTCTGCTGGACCGAGGCAAAGGACCGTTGCCAGTACGTTCACCGCTATTCGGATCGCCGCTCTGCTGCTAGATGAAAACACTGTTGCTCGTATACTGATACAATCTGGTCTTACAGCTCTCCTGTGTTTTATCTGTTAGCCGTCATCTGCCGTGAATGACGGTGTCTCTAGCGACCCAAGTATATTGAGGGAAAGTTATGAAAAGTACAACGATTTTAACTCTCTTGGACGTATTCAATCTTTGACGAAAACACCCATCCTGTGATAGAGAGATCAGCGGTGTTTTAAGGGTTGGGATATTCCATCTCGGAATTCCCCTAATTATTACGAGAGTATGTTCTCAGTCACTTGTTTACCTTACATATTTATCTTGTTTGTTTTCCAATTTCGCACATGTGGATTTCTGGGAAACTAGAACATCCATCCATCTCGACTTTCAGGAACAGAGCAGTGCCCCATTATTTCGAGTTACGTTTACTGACAAGACACTAGCAGCATCAACGAATAACCACTTCCCAACTGAGACGTGAGAGAGAGCACTAAGACCATTTTGCCAGGAAAATATTAGTTCGGTCTCTCGCCACCAAGTGTCAGTCAGTTTGCCCGACGGCCCGAATAGGCGTCCCTTCAGTCACCTCCCACGGATCCTATAGTAAAATTACCAGAAATTCTTAGCAGAAAAATCGCAAAAATTGCCAACACAGTAAAAGTTGATATGGACAAATTGAGTAAAACTCCATAACAAAGACGCAGACTACCGGTGAAAAGGGAAAAGACTTGATCAGGCAGTAAACTAAAACACTGGAGGCAAAGCTGTACCAAGGAAAAATAAAACGTTTTCTTGTTCGGCCAACTGTTGGGCAAGCTTACATTGCAAGAGGCAGGTTTCTGTTACCATGTTACCAATTCTTTGTTCGCGCGAAAGGAAAAAAATCCTTTCTGTGTTTTGATACACACAAAGTTAGCCCTTATATCACGCTTATATCTTGTTATTTAAAGTCTCGGTAGATCTGTTAATGGTATTGCTTTTCACGCATGTCGAATATGAATTTAATTCTTAGTCATGTCTAAGGTAAATAAGTGTCGAATGTAAATAAATCCGGCAATTGTATATTTTTATTTTAATATATGCCATCTAAAAGTTTTTATTTAACTATTATTTTTTAATTCCAACCAATATCCATTTTTTGAAACCCTACCCCCCAAAAGAGTGCACTGACGTAGGCAGATTGGGCTACGTTTAACCCCTGTGGGCATCCGTAATGACAAATGTCCCAGACCACATCAGATCGATGATCTTGGTTGACGCGTCTAACATCTGGCGGTTCGTCGCATTTCAGGACCATGCAAGCGCTCCCTCGTACACCTCACACCACTGCGTATAATGTCGAGCGGGATTCCCTCAGTTCGTCTCCTCCACCCCAGAAAATTTTCGATTCATCACGTGTGATGAATCTGAGTTCGATGACCTAAGAGTTGTCCGCATCTCGTGTTAACAGTTCGATGCGTAATATACGTTTTGAACTTGGCGTCACATTACTATTTAAACTTTCCTTATTCCATTATGATGTTTCAAACTTTAGCGTACGTTTATCTGCTACAACTTCTAGTCAATTGAAAATCAAGAACTGCTGTGGCTCGAATTTTCTGAATGAGATTTCTAACACAAATTAAACAAAGTAACTTGGTCGATCATGAGTGAGAAACAAAACGTGTTATTTCACAAAACGTGAGTAAGAAACGCAGCATTTCGAGACTGGTCATGAAAATGAATGTAGTGTCGGAGTATCTTGCGAGTCCTCCTACGTATCAGTTTAAAAATATTATGAGCAGAATTGAAACGAAAAGTGTAAAAATATTATGAGCAGAATTCAAACCTCCCTCTATCAACTATTATACATGTCTCCTTTTCTTCCAAGTATGCTTCCGCAGAGAACTACTTCCCCCTCCACCGATCTTCATCACTAGTGCTCTCCATTCGAATTTCATTGGACTTGCAGGTAATGGTTCTTGACTCAGCATTCTAGAGAATTTCAGTTCTCTCGGCTAATTTTCATTCTGTACATCAACCGTCAATTAGTGAACGGCGTTACAAACGCGAACATCCTTTTCCAAACTTCCAACAGCGTGCACCGATTGCTATGTGTCTTTTACAAAGTGCTCTTTGAAATCTGCAGGGGTTAAAGAGGACATCCCAGCTTCTGCTGAAGACACTTCCGTTCCATTTCTCTCACAAGAGCTCCCGGATTTCCTTTAACTTCAATAATCTGGAAACTGGCAACAAAGCAAACTTTTGCCTAAATGTGTTCAAAATTAATTAAATACAAACTATTTGTGCTTTAATATTTTATTATGATTTCCTTCTTTTATTCATGTTTCTAATCTTTCTTTAGATGTACTCGACCGTTTTATTAAACGGTAATTGTTCAGTTATTTCAATGTATAAAAAGCAGTTTTAAATAAACTGAAAGTCGCGAGCTTCGCAACTGTGAGAGATTCTTCAAGAAGTAAACCAACAAGAATCAGGTGCGTAAAAGAAAATTTTTGGAATGTGTTTCATCTTTTAAAACGTCTAGCAAAAAAAACGTGTTACCGGTCTTGACGATTTCGACTTGACCATAACTAAGTGCATTGTAATTAGTTTACCGGGTTAAAATGTTGACATTTAAATTTTACTGATTGGAAAACGAGAGTGATTTTTCTTTGTACGTGCACTATCTGATATTTTCGTATGCGCGCGTACACACACAGGTGCACAGTTAACAACTGCTATAGATACACGAGATGCATGATGTCTGAACATTTATCTACATTTAACGGAAAATTTCGCATTACCCTGACCCTGGCAACAGACCGATGGCGCGGGTATTTGACAGATATCTGGCGACTGGTGGAGGCGCGTTACAGGCCGTGGTTACAAGGTATAAAAGGTATCTTGTTGAACTTAGTTTATTATTTTAGTAACTTGGTTTATCATCTCCCACGTGGTTTAACGCCGTTTGCAACGACTCTTTTTACAATAAAATTTATTTATTTAGAATACATTTGTATTTAATGATTGTGATTTAAAACGTTGCATTAGAAAGTATAGTGTTCAATGCCTATTATTTCCCTTTTTAACTTACAGTATATTAATAAATTCTGGAAACAAAGCAAAATTTTGCCTAAATGTGTTCAAAATTAAAGACAAATTATTTGTGCTTTAATAATTTATTATGTTTGCCTTCTTTTATTCGTTTCTAATCTTCAGTCATTTACTTGAAAAGAATTTCAAATATTTAACGTTTTTATCCGATCACAAAATAAATCCTATTGAGCTATTTACTATTGTTGCTTCGACATAAGTGAGAAGACGAGTATTGGACTAACTATTGAGGTCTGAGGCAAGCCACCCAGGTGTTGATCTAGATTGCAAACACGAACTGGACAAAACCAACCTGCCACATGTAAAACCGAACATACGAATTGAACGACTCACTAGAAACTTCCTTCCCGACAAACACAAGAACTGAGCTAACTATTGTTATCATATGGTCCGGAGTTGGTAAATGTAGTCCTAGTTGGTAAAAATGACTAGGAGGGTAAACTGAATCCCGCTTTCTATATAGTAACAATAACAAAATATTGTTTCTTTATTTACTTATAATCAGTTCAAACACGCAGGAAGTTTTGAAAACTATATGTATAAAGTTAACGTACGCGCGCTGCCTACGGGAATCTTGAAAGGAAAACGACACTACTGTTTCCTAGTAAATAAATTTGTTTTAGGTACAATATTAGACAAAAAATACGCCTAATAAGCCGATTTCGGCTTTCACCTTAGTCACGTAGATACTGACGAGATTCTTTGATCTTCATTTTGCATTGACCCAACGGAACGGAGGAAGGAATGAGGTGGAAAATTTGAATTTTGAAGTATTTTCTACTGTCTAATCCGGGTTTGGGAGAGGCTTCTATGGACCAGATGTAATGAAATTCACGCGTTTTTAGTTTTATGGCTTGGTCATAAATAGGGACAGTTTCCAAGATCATAACTTTGAAGCATTCATTAAGTATTATCATTTTTAAAACCTTAGTATTGCTCAAGGTATGTTACACGCCAATTACGTTGGCGAGTCTATGTATTTGCTTTTGTCAAAGTAATTCGAGATTTGAAAGCCCTGAAATCAGGAATAGCTAATGGCAAAATTTATGTGCTTTATTGTAATAGATAATTACATGATTTAACAACCTATTTGCTGTTCCCCAACAAATGACAAATCTTGAAATACATCACATAACATATGCATTTTTGAAAATCTTGACATTTTAAAGTTAAAAAATCAGATACAATCAATGTAAATGACCTTGTTAACAACAGTGGTCCTATAAACGATAATTTCCGTTGGACTAAAGAAATAGACGATATCTTTCAAATTGGACTATCATTAATAGGGTCTCGTGATTAACACTTTCGTTATATATGAGCTTTATCTTAATAATTAAATTTTCAAACCCTTTCTAACACTTTTGTTGAAAAACTGCACGATTTACCCTGATTCTAACCTGACATTTATTTCTTAATTTATGACAACGATTTCAGGAATACAAGTTTTATTGCCCTTTCTTGGATATGTTCTGGCAGTTACGATAATCGAAGAGCAGCCTTTAATGTATATTAGAGAAACACGTGTGTAATTAGTAATTATCTGTGTATTGTAATAAAGCACCAAACGTTTTG
The DNA here is from genome assembly GCA_002313205.1 of Laupala kohalensis. Classification (NCBI taxonomy): domain Eukaryota; kingdom Metazoa; phylum Arthropoda; class Insecta; order Orthoptera; family Trigonidiidae; genus Laupala; species Laupala kohalensis. Next base: position 78,414 of record NNCF01130797.1, on the reverse strand, counting down.
TCATTAGCTATTCCTGGTTTCAGGGGTTTTTAATCTAGAGTTAGTTTGGTAAAACTAATACAGACACGTCTACGAAATTAGCATGTGACATACGTTAAGCAAGATGATAATTTCACAATTTTTTCATTTTTCCTTTACTTTATTTGAATATTTCTTCAATGCAATATTACGATATATTTCCCTTTATATAATATTCCTACTTCTATTTCCCTTTTCTACCTGACTTTGATAGTGTTTACTAAGAAATATTTTTGCAGTTCAAGAAGAGCTCTCGAGTAGTTCTAATAAGTGAGAATTTTTTGGCGCTATTATTTTGTCATAATGAATTATTTGATTATGTATTAGTAATAATTAATTGATGATGAAATTGTTCCGCAATTCTCAAAAATAATCATCAAAACATGTCATTCGATCACCCCACTCACTTACACATCCATTACCCCAAATTTTGTTCATCTTACACTGCAAGACCTTCGATACCCCTCCTGCCGGGTGTCCGCTTTAAACATGTATTGGAGGAAAATGGCATCACAGTGCCTCCTCCGGGGAAATACCCACTTTCTCTCACCCCACCATGGTCCCTCACTCAACCAACTACCGACTTTCGACTATCTAAACTTTCAAAGCAGGACACTCCTGCTGCTGTGTGCCCGCAGCACATCAGAGAAACAAAATTTATAAATTATATAAATGTATTGTCAAAAAACAGTACAAACTGCGTATGACCACGTGGACGACACTAAACTAATTTACTCTCCGGAAGCAAGCAAGGGACCATCCCATCAATTCCGATCAAGGGCCCTAAGGCAGAGGCGGATTCAAAAATTTCAGCAAAAAGTCCTATATTTAGCTGCGAGTTATAATACTAATAGAATATCAATATGTTTGTAATTTAACGCAAACAATTTATTTTACATGTACAAATTATTATCGAGCCATAGAATTATTCTGAGTATAGTGTTTAAAAATCATAAGAATTGAAATAACACTAAATTCACGATTTATTGTAACAATAAACACGCCCCTAGAGACAGTTACAATAAACAAGCCTAGAGAACCTGTATAAGAAATCCGCCTCTACCCGAAGGAAAACCGGAGCAAAACCCGGGCCAGGATGGGGTTACAGAAATAATGTACACAACCGTGCCAAAGTTGAGTACACTTAAAACTAAATTAATATGAATCAAAAAAAAATCATTCTATTTAGATCATACGTTATATTTAGATCATACGTTCATCTACACTGATGGTTCATCCATGAATGATTCCGTGGGTGCTGCTTTCCACTGCCAGAGTGCCATCCGTTCTTTTAGCCTTCACTCCTTTTGCAGCGTGTACACTGCGGAGAAATATGAAATCCTTGAGGCGCTGAAGTTCATTCAGCTACCTTGAATACGGCGTGTGGTTCTATGCAGTGACTCGATTAGTGCTCTGTGGTCAGTGTCTTCGCGGTACACTTCAGAGACTGACTATTCAGAATATAATAAGCCGTCTAATAGTTCAACATTTTGAAATCATTTGTTCGTTTCCTGGGTCTCCTCCCATCTGTGAGACTTGCAACACAACACTTACTGTGGAACACTTTCTTGTGGAGTGTCTCAAATATAGTATCAGCCAACGGAGACACAATCTACCCAACAGACCGGACGTTATGCTTGGGCGAAATGAACCGACTTTGACATGCCATTTTAGATTCCTTCAGGAATGTGACCTCTTGCACAGTATCTGATATTTATTTGTATTTCATGACTTAAATCCATAAATGAATCAGGGCTCCTCCCACAAATTCTCGGGAGGGTTTCAATATCCATCTTTCTTTTTCCTGTTCTTTAAATTACATCTATCTTCAAATTTACGTCTTTGTTTTCGTTTTTTATAATGTTTTAGGCAACTGTCGGGGGTAGTTAATTTATTATTGTAAAGTGCCTGATTAATATTGATACTTAAAAGTAGCAAGCGTGTTCGGATACGAATCCCCTACAAAATAAATAATATATAAGGGAAGGTTAAACTAAATACACTAACTACAAGAAATTATGTACACGTAGATTCAATGTAAAAGGCACTGGTCATTCAATGTGCTCAGACTGAGAATGAGAAACGTACGTAACAAGGTACATGAAATAATATATATGGTCATTCTGTCATAGGTCTCTTTGCGAAGATTGAAACAGTTAAATGAGTCTAGAACAATTTCTGATATGACAAATCAGTTTAGATTATTCACAAATCAATGTAGATAACACACATGCAGTACATACATAAAGTCCGTGAAAATCTGAGAAAGTCACTGAAGAATAACACTTGACTCGAATAAATAACGTCGAGTTGACTTGAACACTGATTCTAAACGTTGTTAGTGAACGTGGGCATTGAGAACCCGTTCTAGAACGCATGTCACTCTCGTGAGGAAGAGCGGTAAAACTAATGTCACTCGTAGTGAAGTGAGCAGTAGAATATTGTCACTGGTAGTGAAGCTCGTAGTTGACTGAACTTAACACTGAGTAAAGCGCGTGCGCGTACGTGAGCAGTGTTGCTTGTATAGTAGACTAGCACGTGATGTCACTCGTAGCGAAGCGCGGTCGGGTGATGTGACCCGTAGCGAGGTTCGCACTAGACTGATGTGACTCGTAGCTAAGCTCACACCAGAATGAAGATCTTGTTTCTAAATCAGCAAGTCCCGTTGCCAGGCTTTAACAGTGGCCTAGGTCTCCTTGATTTAGTATGTTAGTGGGAGTTGGCTTTGGTGATTATTCTGGAATGTCAATATGTAGCGACAGTAGCGTGTCGCTACACAACTGTTGTCTGTATGCCTTTATGTTTGGATGTAAGATATTGCAATTTTTTTTTAGTAGGTATGGTAGAGTCATTCGGCGAGTCCCGCACGCGGGGAGAGTCATGTTGGCCCTCCCTAGTGCGTAACAGCCTATCTGTAGAAACATTTTAGGGCTCTAATGACCTCGATGTCGGCGAACCGTAAAGCCTCCCCCCCAAACAAAGTGTCATTCACCCATGAACAGAAACATACACCCAAAAACACTATTAATTCTACTAGCACTTTTCACTTATAAACGTACCTCAGGTTTGTTGAGCAAACAGTTATTCAAAAATAATTACTCTCAATAAGTAACCCTTCCATAGTCACACAAACCAGTTAATAAACGTACAACTTAATTATTACTTAGACGAAAATCTGTTAGAACACTATTTTTGTTATCTAAACTTAATTTATAAAGGCTAGTCATTTGAACGTTCAGAACACAAACAGTTTGTAACCTACAGATTTACCTAGGTTTTCAACACAATCTATTTACGCACTTTTCAAAATACAAAACGTGTTATTTCCAGTATTTCTTTAGGAAATACATTGAAAAACCATTGAAGAAACCTCGCGCTCAAAGAAAGATCGATTAATTAAGATACTGTTTATGCTTGTATACTAACCTTTACTTTCTGAAACTACAGACATACGTTATCATAGAGACAGTTTCAATCCGCACAGGTTATGTCCATCCTTTCTTTATTCGTTTAAACGTCAGCTGTGTTATTTAAAGTTAATATAAATTTCACCTGCACTTATTTACAGAAGAACTTCACCAAGAATACGTATAACAACCAAAACACTGTTTTCGTAAAGAGTTGAGTTACATATGATGTCACGTATTGTTTCTCACAAAATATCAACGTAAAATATTCCCTAAATTCACAATTAAGCAACAATTGAGTATGTTTTATTGAAAACAACTTATTCAAAACAGAGTTGGTACGTCTCAAAATGTCACAAAAATTATCTTGTGAAAGAAACATTCAAAACATCACAGAACACTGCCAGAGCACCTTCCAGGTACGTTCGTTCTTCACGAAGTTTGAAGTAGCAGTCTGCGCACCATTTCCAACTCGATACTTGGCATTCGCGATAAAATTTATTTCTTAATAAGAATTGAATTCAGCAGAAATCTCGTCATCTAGACGAAACGTCTTCTGATTTTGAGGGCNTATATATATATATATATATATATATATATATATATATATATATATATATATATATATATATATATATATATAAATTCAGCCTGCGTGTGTTTGTCTTCGCAAAACTCGGAAAGTAGTCGGTCGATTGACTTGAAATTTTAACACATTCGAATTCAATTTGCATTCGAATACGAAAGTGTTTTTATGCTTATATAGGTATCACACCTGTGAATAGTAAAAAATGAATTTTACTCCTATAGGTGTATTAGGGTTGATGAGATTTTTAAACTACCAATGCCGTTAAGTTGAGATCACATTGTTGCATGGTATCCACGGTAACGTAGTACTACATTATTTAATCGTCTGTAATGCCTCGCTCACGTTCGAACATAAATAAATTTATAAATAAATAAATTTATTGTCAAAAAACAGTACAAACTGCGTATGACCACGTGGAGGACAATAAACTAATTTACTCTCCGGAAGCAAGCAAGGGACCATCCCATCACTTCCGATCAAGGGCCCTAAGGCAGAGGCGGATTCAAAAATTTCAGCAAAAGCTCCTAGATAAGATAAAAAGTTAGCTGGGAGTTATAATACTAATAGAATGTCAATATGTTTGTAATTTTAAGCAAAAAATTACATGTAAAAGTTATTATCGAACTATAGATTATTCTGAGTATAGTGTTTAAAAATCATAAGAATTGAAATAACACTAAATTCACGATTTATTGTTACAATAAACACGCCCCTAGACAAAGCCTAGAGAACCTGTATGATAAATCCGCCTCTACCAGAAGGAAAAACGGAGAAAAACCCGGGCCAGGATGGGGCTACAGAATTTATGTACACAACCGTGCCAAAGTTGAGTACACATAAAACTAAATTAATATGAGCCATAAGACAACGCAATCATGCAAGAAAATAGTTTTTGAAATTGTTATAAGTTGTTTAAAAAGTACTACTAAAGAACATAGACCGCAGTTCTTGACAAGCAATCACAAAACGTCAAAGAAGATCAAACCGCAATGATGAAGAAAGTTTAGACGAAAATGAACGTGTTAAGAGACAGAACTTCTCACAAGTTAGCAGAGGAATTGGCAGATCAGCGGGAAGAAAGACTTGAAACCTTATGAGTTGAATCTAGAAGAAGGACAGCAGCACAGTTGTCTCAACAACGCCAAGAACAATTAAATTAACAGCGAAGACGTATGCAGTTGCAATATCTGAATGATCAAACTCATATCACCGAATTGCTTTCTCATACGTACCTGATATTCAATACAATACCTCATGTAAATTCGTTCAAATCGAAAAAATGGACAAAGTTTGTCCTCACTGCAAAGCAATTGTCGTTATGTCGTGGCTGGTATGATTAATGTCGACTATATAACCGGCATGGCATGCTATTGAGGACACTATTAGAAATTGAATTATCAGAAGGGCTAATTTGTGAATAAGTTTTACCTAGCCAGAAAACAACATTAAAAATATAAAACAACATTAACGTCTACTTAACGTCAATTAAATTGATTAATAAAAGGCTTTGATTTCAATTTGAAATAAACAGCTATTGGTTTATTGACTAGTTGAAATATTGTGACGTGTAGTCAGTTGCAAACAACAATTTTATGCATTAATAAACAGTAATAAATAAGCATATAAATTGAGACATGATTAGAATGAAAACACGTAAACATAGTAATAGTTATTTCCTGTAAAGACAGATTTAAGAACAATTTAAAAAATGAAATATAGAATGTTAAGATATGTTACTATCAACTTGATAAATGTCAATATGAAATAGTCAATCCTGTATGGATAAGTAAACATATGACTTTAAAGTTCATAATCATTGAATAACAAAAATATAATGAGAACAAAATTAGAAGACTGTCTCAAACAATTTCGTTGGTTGTCGCGACTCGGGGTCGACTTTACTCAGTTCATTTAGCTGGAAGCAGCGTACAAGAGTGGCGTCGTCACCACACTGACATTTCACGAACTTACAAATCATTGATTCAAAAACACATAATCGTCACAAAGTTTGATTGAAGTTGTTTCACTGTAGTTAATAGTGTTAATAAACGTTTAATTATCTCCTAGTCGCATCTTACTAATTATAATTATATAATATCACTTTAGTTATGTTGCAGTGCAGCTGGGCACTGGTTATGCACCAAATACGCGGTGTTTGAGACTTAGCGGTCGAGAGAATAACTCGGTACCGGAGGTACTCGGTGTGTTACACGTCGGCGCACTAGAGAGTAGCTAGCGAGAGTGATGAGTTCTTCTTCTTCCTATCGACTGTCTTTTGTAATAGTTTTTTGTGACACTTGATTGGTTGAATATTCGCTATTTATTCATTTGTCACTATTATATTAATTTAGTTCATTGTAGTGGCATTCGTTTCTTAATGATAGTTCGGGATTGCCGTTAATTGTTGTCTTTGGACAAATGTTTATTAAATAGTTTATAGTATATAAATAGTCCTAGTTGTCCATTGTATATCTGGTTAGGGGTTAATTATTATGTAGCTCCGCTACACAATGAAATGTAAAGGAGAAACCCCATTTATGTGCTTCGCCGACGGAAAAGTGAAGCTACCTGAACTTGAACAGCCAAAAGAACTACTGAAAAGTTTGCCAAAGTTGTGCAATGGCACACGATTAGTAGTTTAAAAATTGATGAACAATCTAATTAAAGCAACAATTCTATTTGGACTTCATAAAGGTGAAGACGAACTACTTTCTCGAATCTACTATAAACTACGAATATCCCTCATTCCGACCGATATGGTGTTAGAGTTCAAATGACTTCAATTTCCAATACGCCTTGCGTTTGGTATGACTATCAATAAAGCACGAGGGCAATCTTTGCAAGTGTGCGGTTTAAATTAAGAAAACGATCGCTTCTGTTATGGGCATGCTTCAGAGTCGGTAAACCGTCTGATCTTTGTTTACTCAGAAAACGGACAAACAAAAAATATAATCAATCCACTAGCTTTAAAAAAAAAGTTTGTAAAACACATGTTTTTTCATCCTTTTATATCACTTACCCACAGCAACGCCAGGCAGGATGTTTAATTGAATGATATGTTTTTTCGATGAATCTATGTTCGCTAGAATACTTTTATTTACTTTCCCATTCATTTCATATTAGACTGAGCCACAACAAAGCGTGACCGGGTTTAGCTAGTAGTTTATAGAAATTCACTGCTTGCGTCGAATGATACCGAATGATTTTTTTTTGTCACGAATCTATAGATTAAACGTTGGAAATACTTAGTTATGAAATAGGGGTGAAATGTTTCATGGTGTGTTATTCCCATCAATGGGCAACACTTAAACCAGAACCTATTTCACAGTTGTGTGGAGTTGGTCATCCCTAAACCAAGTACCTTGGACAAGTAGTTCACATGAGTAGGTTTGGAACATTTGAGACACTAAATTCTCATAGGTGGTAGGTGATCATGTGGGTGATTAAATAATCTTAGCTTCGAATTGCGTTCAGTATTGAGTCTACAGATGAGACAAGCTTTCCATGACATCTCTAAGTTGCTAGATTTTCGCGAAATAGAACACACTAAGGGATTCACAGAGCGAAAAGGGTGGCCCTGAAATCTCTCGATAAGGGAGTGTCTAGAGACTACATTGGAGCACCCTCATCCCAAGTTTCACTCTAACCCATTTAAAAGCAGAAAAGTTATGGCGAGATGAAGGAAGTGCGCCACTAATTTTACCTCGAAGAATATTAGCGACGCACGTAGGATAGAATGGGATTCTAGTTGGACAAAATTATCAAACACAATTACGTAGACTAAATTTAGGTTAATTGGAGATCTTAAAGCTGCTAATTGCACATCAGGTTTGTCAAATATTTGAGATACAATGTTTGGGGTTTAATCATATAAACCTTTATTTATATATAGAAGAATCGTGGATAACTGAATAAATAAATAATCAGTCGTGGACAGTGGAATTGATCTTGTATGCAAATTTACAGTTTCATTCCGTGCATGATGAAATTTTACAGATTTGACCTTCAAACCTAGAGAAAGAACGCGATATACATGAGTTCAGAATCTCTCCCCATCCACTACTTTCCACCCCTTAGTACATAATTTTAGTAATTACTGATAAAATTTTACACATTATATGTTGAAAGAAAACAGAAAAATTAGTCTATAATGCTATTTAATTTCAAATTCCTCCCTCATGGAGATACCCCCTACACGTAGCGTGGAAAGAGGATGTTATTTAAAAATAATCCAAAATGATCAATATTAGTGTCGAATCCATAATTTTTGGGACCGATGAGAATAGTAATACTCCCGGCATCGTTTAAGGAAAAGTTCATTTCCGGTGAGGATACTACATGCTTGGCACCGCTAGAACTAGTGTGGAATGTAGGTAATGTATAAAAATACATTATAGAAAACGTCAAATACGAGTTCCGTTCTTGGGGATGAACGGTGATATTTATGTATAACTAATTTATTTTCTTGTGCTACTGCGGATTCATTGAGCTACAATTTTGCAAGTATGTTTGCTTTTAGTGTCATAAGATGCGAAAAAAGGACCAACATTGTCAAATGCCTTGTACGTTAAAAAGTAAATATTAAAAGTATACCACGAAAGGCAATTTTTTTTGGGGGGGGGAGCAGTAACTTTTATGATTGTAAGTACTTTGATTGTAAAAAATATATAATGTATTATTTATATTTGAAATTGCAAAAAATATAAAGAATTAAATTGAGTTTTGAAACAATTCTAATATTAATTTTTAATACAAAAATATATATTTTTGACAATTTGTTAATTTAAGTTGTTAGTCAATATCCAGTGGTATGAATTAATATAAATATGAATAATGACTGCATGACTCGTTGTACACATAAGAACAAAAAACAAAATGAACAAAAAGCACGTATCTCATTATCTTTCTAGAACCGCTAATCAAATAGCTAACCTAAATACCAATTTTAATATTTAAAAAACATATCACTTTCAAACAAAATTCCAATCCTCATTTCACTCCCTTATGGGTGTATTTTCGTAAAATCCTTTATTAGCGGACATTTTCGATAATTTTTCTTGTCTCACCGTTACCAACCCCCACGTCTAGGGGTGTCGTGCACATATGGTCTGAAAAATTACATAATGTCATTGAACTACGATTATTCGTCTCAGAATACACAAAAACCATTTACTCGACCCTAATAGAAGTCTTTTTATGTCATTTTTACATATAACTCTTCCCACCCCAACTCTTAAGGATATCGAGCCCCTATGTGATCTCAACTTGGAACTTCACGGTGTTGGTGGTTAAAAAATCTCATCAACCCTAAAACTATGGATCCGATGCAATTATTTTATTTCAAAATTAGTTTTCAATATTTTTTTCCATACTCATTTCCACCCCGTTGCCAAAGAGCACTAGTGGTGTCATTCATCGATGAGGACTGAATTTAGACTTAAATGATATCGGGTTTTTAATATAAACTCGGCGACATCGAAAATTGTGGACTCGTCACTGGTATGTCATGTCGGATTATTTTTTCATGGCATCTCCTTCCGTAGGGGTGCTGAAGTTTATAAGAGCTGATTGTGGACTTTGGCGTCTTTGGAAATGCCATTACTGATTTCAGCGGTCCTGAAAACTGTGATTTATATATTAATATCAGTCATTTTTGACCATTTTTATATTTCAATCCTTTCTCATTCCCTTTCCCAAAATATATATTTTGTCATAAGGAGTGATCATGGACTTAAGCGGCATTGAGTGTGTGCTCTTCTGCGTCTTAAAGAATGATGTATTTAACAACAATAACGGTATTTTTTTTTATTCTCAGAAACGTTCCGTGTACAACAACTTGCCAAAAGTTTCATCACGATCGAATGAATGGTATAGGAGCGCATAAAGGATAAACAAACAAACATACATACATATGTTACACACAAAATCCGAATTCGCCCATTGGACGAAAAAAAACCGACCAAAACTGGTTTCGGCAGATGGGTTTTTGCCGGAACTAGTTTTGAGCGTTTTGAAGGACAGAACTAGTATTGAGCTTTTTCACGATAATTTAGTTTCATTCTAATCAAGTTTCGACACAACAATGAAACGGATATAATTTCTGGAGTATTTACTGTGGCTAACGTATTATTTCCATGCATGATACATTTATAAAAGTCTATAAAAAATAAAACAATATCAGTCGATAAATTACTTTCTTCCACAATTTTTATCTGTCTACATATATAACATTGGATATATGTATGGCTCACTATAACGACTGCCTGAAGCAATTTCAACGAAACTTGATACAGCGATGATTATCTGGTTACAAACATTGTGTATGATTTTTCAATATTTGCAATTGTCTTTTCAAATACATGTAAACAATGTATATTAGATTTATGATAAATTGATAGACTACTTTAATATAGTGCAGAATGCACAAATGCGATGCTTTGCCTCTAGATTAAATGAATATAAACAAATGCATCTATATTGAATAATACTCATTAACCAATTGGAAGGGATTTTTGTGTGTGAACTTACGTGCAATGAAATTATACAACACAAATATTTTCTCTGGAATACATTCTCCTGCAGTGTTCAACTTTACTCAGCTTATCGGCGAAGAGATAAAATTTCCATCTGACCCTATTTTCAGAAGTCAACAAGTACTGTTTCTGACAATTTTCGAAGAATAAGAACAAAGAGGTGGGATTTCCACCGGAGAGGTGGTTAAATGGTAAATTGTAATGAAATATCTCTAGTGTCATGTATCCTCCGCCTTCAGTTTGACATCGAATGCTGGAGCAGGTGTAGCGTCGAAACTTCGTGCTTCATTTAATATATTACTTTAAAATGGACGCGAGGCAGTTTATAGAAGAGTTTATTGAATTATACAAATCACTTCCAAGTTTATGGAAGATAAAGAGCAGAGACTACAGTGACAGAAACAACAAAACTAATGCGTACAAAAACATGTGGAGAAATTACAAGAGGTATGTTGTTTTGTTACTAAGTTTTCATTTGCTGCATTTAATTGTGCATCATACTGATTAATGTTCTGATTAATTGTAGGTGGATAGAAATGCAAAGAAAGACGACAAGATCAAGAAAAAAATTGTCTGAGGACCAGATACAGCAAGGAAAAGAAGAAGATAGCAGAATCCAAAAAATCTGGTTCTTGGGTGGATGATATCTACGAATCATCTTTATGATATTTTAATTAACCGAAATTCGTCGATGACCAGAAGGAATGTTGGCTCTCTACTTCAAATTTCAGAGTCTTTTCACCCCAAGTAAGTTCTTTTAACCGATACTGGCATCTAAGTGCCAATTTTTGCATGAAGTATTACAGGATTCGTTTACTATAAATCATTCTCTTTTTTTTAGGATAAAAAGCATGAAAAGCTTTTTGTAACAATATACTTTTTCCTACATAGAATATCATGTAAAAATCATAAATTAGTTATCAAAATAGAAATAAAATAAATAAATGATGATGGTGAATAGTAACAATTTTCAATCAGTAAAAAATATAAGTAAATGCTAAATTCAAATCAGGCGTCTCGTCATACCAGTATTGCTTGTTTTCAACTGAAAAAGTGTGGATACTCTGAGATTCTACGGAAAATTTTGCACAAGAAAACTGCGATTATCGAACTTTCGTTTATCCGGACGTCCGTTTTAACCGGTCTAGCATATGGAAAAATTGAATTTTTAATTTTGTTGGTTTACCAATTTTTTGCAACTTATACATACTTTAATGACTAGATAGCCATTTTTATTGTGCTCATAGAAGTTCGATTACTATACAAATTGACAACATTGAACAGAACCACATAGCAAGGGGTTCACTCCAGTTCTAGCAGTGAGACAACATCTTTGGATTTTAATGCTTACCGTGATCCGAGGAAAAACCTGAGTCTATTAATAGCCGAGGCGCCTCAACAAGGACTTGTCTAGAAAAGTAGTATTAATTCTTTATGTGAATATGAATATATTGTCGCGTTGGGGCGTCGCTATGTATATTTTTTAGCGTTGTCTTCGTCCCAACAGCGGGAGGGATAGGCCCCAGATTTAATAGAGTAACTCGCTTGGCAGAGAGGTTTTTTAAAATGGATTCCCTATTCAGGCTTTGGTATTTGGTTAATAAAATATAGATACATATTAAAATATAACAAAGGTTTAATGATTGAAATGCAAGTGAACCCTCATGGGCTGATAATTACACATTTATGTTAGAATGTCCTTATCGGGGCGAGAACTCAACATATTGAATTGACATGGCTTAAGGCCGAAAGAGACGGCAGAGTCCGTTAGAATGTTCCATGTGCATTTAATTACCGTTAAACAGATCGACAACAGCTGGTGCACTCCGAGGAGTCGCGGTGAGCGGCGCCTGACGCTTCTCGCGTCCAGCCGTGCTCGTCACGTCTCGTCATGTCTCGTCACATCCTCGGGTGTTCCATCGGCGCGATTCCAGTGAGTTCCCCAAAAGACAAGCCCCTTGGGATGGGTGGTCTTCAGCTTTTAGTAACCTCGAGGGGTGTCGCGGGGATTGGGGTGCATCTTCCTGAGAGCGCAGCGAACCTTGGAACCCGCCCTCACCGGGGTGGGAGGCTCCACGTGGCCATCGAAATATATTGAAACGCTCTCCATGGTAGGAGGAGTAATCGGAAAGGGAGAAGTTGTACACAGCACTATGGAAATGTGTGGAGGGGGATGGGCGTCGGCCCATGCATTCAGATGCATTTGGGAAAAGGGTAGGGGATATCGACGTGGTGGGAGACGCCTAAGTGCATACCTTGCGTGTGTGGTCTGAATTCCCTGAGTCTAGAGAAATAGCTCTCTGCTGCGTAGAAAGAGTGATACAGAAGGAGGTTTATTTGCCGCGGCGAGCGAGTCGACCCACGTGTAAGTTGGGGTCTGAAGTGCGGCGTTCACTGTAATTTTGAATCAAATGATATATACGTGCCCGGATGTTCGCGCAGTTCTAAGAACATGGGAGCAGCTTGCCATAAGGGATATTATCGTTATCGAGAATCAACACAGTTTCATGAAAGGGTTTTTAGAAAGGCGCGCCTCTTAGAACGCACACGCACACGCACACGTGGCGCGCGAGACCCTGAGTCGCCAGCGGAACTCGTAACCTAAACTATCGTAAAAAACCTTTGCATCATGTCAGCCCCGTGACAATATTGCAAAAGTTAATGTTTACGAACTTTATTATCATTCTCTTCACTATACAGAGCTGTACCGAAATTACATTAAAGACCCAATATTCTATTATAGGCATTATATCTATCCAACAAACAAATCTTTTACTTATTCATGGATAAATGGTAAATAATTATAGAAAGGGCTGAAAGGCTTTCTTGAAACACCATTGCTCGATATTTCTGTGAAGTTCAGAAAAGAAAATATTCTGTTCATTCCGCTCATAGGTGAAATGAAAACTTTCTATCATAAAAATGTTCCATAAAATATGGATAACAGAAAATGTATATTACTGTAAATTGGAATTTTCATTTTTGTTCACGTTATTTTTAAGCCTCATGCCAAAGTGTCAAACCGCTAATTAGAACACATTTGGTAATAAAGAATTCTTTAAATGAATTATCATGAAATATATACCAAAGCATACCCAACCAGCAAATTCCCACTAAGAAAATAAATTAATACATTTTTCAGCATTTATTGAAAATTTATTGAAAAACGTTGATACAAAGTCAACTCATTACATTTAAAGTTACATGTACTACAGATAATTATAGTGGAATTACAGAAAATGTTATTTAAATGTTTGTCATGAATGATTTTGTTCAGTAGTTACGAACTAGATCCATTACACATTCTATTTTACCGTAGTACTGAACCTTCATTATTAAAATAATCTGAAAATTGTTGTCTAGTCAACTTACCAACATTTGATTTTACTTCTGTAATGACCCTTCTCCAAATTATTAAAAAGAGAATGATTTGTTTGTAAACCTAATGAGACAGTTTCTTGAATTGTGTCTTCAAAGTCTAAACTTCCTGGTAGAGTGTATGTGGGAGAATATCTTTTCCTTAAAAAGTTATGTAGCACATAATATGTCATGACAACACAATCTATATTTTTGAGTTTCATGTTAATACTGGTATGAAAAATTCTAAAACTTGATGCTAGTATGCCAAATTCTATGAGATGCCAAGGCCTTGAAAGTCTATAATTGAATATTTTGCGTTCATTAGTCAGCTCTCATTGATTTTAAGGCTTTAGAAAGTTTGGAGTTAATGCAAAAGCCTCGTCACTTAAGTAATTAAGTATTTTATCTTAATCATGCAACTGTTCTGGACAAGGAACATATAAAGTATTATTTTTTAATTTTTCATAGAATGTCGTTTGTTCAATTACACCCCCGTCTGATATTCTTCCATTCACACCAAATTCACATATAATAAACTTGTAGTTTGCATTCATGACTGCCATTATAACCATACTTTTAAACTCCTTATAATTATAAAAATATGATCCTCTTCCTGATGGTAGTACGATTGCAACATGTTGACTGTCTACAGCACCCAAGCAATGAGGAAAATAGTACCTTTCAAATTCTTCTGCTACTTTTTTCCACTCTTCTTGTGAACTTGGAATCTAAAACAAAAATTTTTTTTTCAGGATGACGAGGACTTGTCACTGCTGTCCACATCAAGTGGAACCACTTCACTTGAAACGCCTAGATCCACCAAACGAAGAGGATGCAGAGACAATGATTATATTATGATTATTAGATTTTATTTCAACAGTGGGAAAAAGACTGTGTGAAACAAGGCAGAATGATAGCCACAATATTGTTGGGCAAAATGTGGCAAATAAATTGAGGAATTTACCACATAACCAACGAGTTTATCTAGAAATACTATATGACTTTTTGAGACAGAACTTGGAAATTTAAACAAATTGTTTCATACAAATACCACCTCCCCACAGACATTCTGATTTCCCCAACAATTCACAACTACCTCCCCCCCCCCCTGCCCATGTTCAGACCATTGCATACCCTAAACTAAAATGCATAAATTAAAATATCAATAAAATGTGAAATTCACCTTTCTTTACTTAAAACCTTGTAGATGACTCGACAAGTTTCTGGAATGATGAGAGACAAGGATTGAAATGAAATTTGTACAGAGAATCTGAAGTCTCTGTACAATCTTCCAGTAGCCAAAAGCCTTAGTGTACAGCTAAGTCTTTTATGAGGAGATATGGCTTCCCGCAGCAATGTGTTCTGTCGAGCTATCAAAGTGGTCACCAATTGCAAAACCTCTTCACAAGCACTTACATCCATTCTTAAGTAGCTTCGTCAATCATCTGGATCTTCTCTCAAATCATTCATTAAATGTACATGAGAATGAATCTTCCTTCGCATTAGCCATTTCTTGCACCATTTTGATCGCAGATGTTTATTTGTCTTCTCCTCCTTCTCCTCCTTCTCCTCCTTCTCCTCCTTCTCCTCCT
>NNCF01130797.1:44383-61063 GCA_002313205.1 Laupala kohalensis | reverse complement strand
GATCCGCCATTGCTGCTAACACCAATTGCCAAGACCGGCTAGGTTAATCGAGTACCTAACTCTGCTGGCAAAGGAAACTCAGTTGCAGGAGAAATCAGATATCAGAGTTTTAACCTTCAGGCGAGGCGGGCATTAATTCCAGTATTAAACTCGAGGCGGGTGGATACAAAAATCAACTTACACTTGAGTAATGACTAATAAAGTATCTTGACCAAACTGAAATTTGGTGGAAAGGAAAAGATAAAAAAGTTACGAAGTTACGTAGCGGAAGGGGTGGATCCAGGATTTGATTTTGGGAGAGGCCGATGAAGAGAAATACCAGGGTGAGAGAGTCTTCACCACAATATTTTTTGAATTAACTTCTTTAAAATACATTTTAAGACATTTCTATTTATAAATAACGCATGAAGATAATTTGCAGTTTTCATGCAAAACCCTTAAAAATTACGGTTTTTGAAGTAATCATGTTTTTTGCCAAATTTTGACTTTATGCATTCCTTCTGACGAGTCTATTAACTGCTTCAGATTTACTCAATACTATTTCAGCTGTAATTAACATGAAACCAAAAATGTTTGGGCATTCCATCTAAAACTGTAACATGTATGAAATAATAAAAATTCGGTGGTAGTTAATGTGAGGACAAAAGTGGTAATATTGAAATATGATTACCACTTTTGCTAAAGTTCCCATGTTGGCATGGAAATCTATAAAACAAAAATCATATTTGTGTTTTATGAAGCCATCTTTTTACCATTTTTATTAGTTCGTCTTTCAATGGGGATACTAATTTTTAAGTAAAAAAGCTTTCTTTTCTTGTTATCTCTTTTCAGTGGGGCATGTGCCCCCCCCCCCCTCGATCCGCTCCTGTGTAGCGTTAAAACTGCACAGTGTCAAATAGATGTAAAATTCCTCATTATTAACTGGTAAGGTAAGGCAAGTATTAGAGTGCAATGACGTAATTCATTGAACACTCGTTAATTAAACTATTAAAAAATACATTAATAGCCCAAGAATAGAGGGATTCACATCCTTTGTTAATATTGTTCCTTATTAAGTTGGCACCAATGTCCTCTGCTCTTTTCTGTATATTTTCATGATTCATGCAATTTTCATGATTCATGACCTCTCTTCAATCTTGTCTACACCTCATGTGGAACGCTCCTACCTTCCATCTTGTTCTCTTAACAAAATCTACTTGAAGACAAATACATATGTTACCCCTAATTATTTTACTTGTTTTGGGAATGAGATGTTTAACTGCGAAATATTGTCAGAAAAAATTAACCTAGTAAAAATAAAAGAAGTAATAAAATAGCAATTACCAGATTTATGATTATAATTTACGTCTATGCTTACAGTATATAATAATACCCAAAACCATTCATTAATTTGTTTATTTAATTAATCATCTTGCAACGTTTTGACTCCGGTTTGAGTCTTCGTCTGTGTTTTGTAAACTTGTTTCATTTATGTAAACCTGATGGAGATGCTAATCAAAGTCTAAAAATGTTAGGAGATGATTAATTAAACATAAAGTATATCAATTGTTGTTATTATATTGCCATAATTATTTTTCTTTCAATAATGTGTCCATTATTGTGTATCTTCTCATTTATATGTGGCTAGTGATAGACTGAGAAATTGGTCTAAAATGCACAATTATACACACAAATAAAATATGTAATTTTCCCCCTTCTTGTGTGTTGTCTCATAATTCCAACAAACTCATTTTCTTTCTCTTTCAGATTCTCCTGATGCAGAACCTGATTTAAGTATATCTCAGAATCAAAATGAGGAGTTTTGTGTGATGTTCAAATCTAAGCTGAATTCACACAGAATAATGTTTGGAGCAGAAATGGATGGAGTCGACAGTTGTGTTCCTGTTATGTCTTTAGATGATCTTCAGAAGGTTGAGTTTGTAGAGTTAAAGACTAGTAGAAGACTACAACATCTAAAGCAGACTGAAAATTTTAAGAAGTTAGTGTACTATTCTACTTTTAGTTATCTCTCTTACTAATATATCAATATAATCTATCTAAAGGTATAAGAGGCTTTATCCCAACAGACTGACTGAATGACTCATTCATCAACGCAAAAACTATTCAAAATAAGAACTTGGAATTTCGATGAGTTGCTGCTTGTACATTGTAGAGGCACTATGTATGGTATTTTGGGGACTCTGGTATTAAAAATGAAATTTTGGGTAAAATGTGAATACATAAATATGATAGGAACTTGAATTGCTGGTAGAATGTTGCTTTTGCAGATATTCACTAGCAAAGAATATTTTGGAATTCCAATTTTTCAGAGGTGAAGTGGGGTAAAATTTATTTTATCGAATTTTTGTTATAACTCTCGGATTAAGATAACATATTTGTGTATGTAGTGTTATTTTTGTCTTTACATTGTAACAAAGGGAAAACTGTATCACGACAATGAAAACTCCCGGGGAAAGACAGACAGGCTTGGCTTGGGACATGGCATATAATTTTTGCTATTTCTCACAGCTTATTGAGAAATATACCAAATATATCAAACTTTTTTTCTGTAATTTTTGGATACTTAAATGGGCGATATGAGATGAAAATATTAAATGTGTTGGCCTGGCAAAACGTTGTCGGAACCAGGGAGAAAAGAAAAATTAGAAATTTTGAAGGGGTTTTGCTTTCTTTTGCAGAGGCTTTCAAGAATGGGTGTTTTGAAATTCCTGCTTTAAACAGGTGATTTAGAGTGAGATGTAATTTTTTGAATTTGAATTGAGATTTCTTCTCGTTTTATTATTATTTTTTTTGTGTAAATGTTTTTGAGTTAAATTTCTAAAATCCATGCTTTTTGTCTGGGAACTTGTTAACCAGTACACACTTGGCATTTCCCAAGTACTATATAGACTAAAATATTCTCATACTACAGCTTCTTTTGTATCATAGTTTAACTACCAGATATAGTCCTGAATTCAAGAATAAAAAATGCATCTGTGTCCACAATTTTAGTACATGTTATTTCTCATAACAGCTATATTTACTATGCACAAATATGTCATAGCCCCTTAGGTGGAGGTTTGTTCGGTCATTAGTGGAAGGAAATAGTGTTCTATAGATTTGAACTTATTGTAAAATGCAAGGAATTCAAAAGAACATCATGCTAACTTGACATATGGTAGAGATAATGGTTCATCTTTGCATGTCTTTCCATGTTTCTCATACAAAAATGTAAGTAATAAACAGAAGATATTCTTGTGACACAATGAATGGAAAATGATTGGTTAGAATTGCATCAACTGCATTGGTTAGAAGTGTCTGGATGTTTAGTAATTAAAGGTATATGATTGATCTCTTATACATGATTTCTATTATTACATTTCTATGTATTTAGGTATAAACTTATTAAATGGTGGTGCCAAAGTTTTCTTGTGGGCATCAGTAAGATATGGTGTGGATTTCGTGATGACTCTGGTATTGTACACCATGTTGAAAAGATGACTGTGTCCGATTTTCCTCGTAAGGCTAAGGTACATTGCTGGATCAGTAAATTTGAGTATGACATCTGATGTTGAAATTAAATGTTTTGTCCTTTTTTCTAGGGGTTCTGGGAGCCTACTGTTTGTATGAATTTCTGTGATTACTTTTTTACCTTTGTTCGAGATGTAGTTAAAGAAGAAGATTATTATACTGTATGGAAATTCGAATGGAGGCCAGGAAAAGATATTGTGGGCACTAAAATAAATAAGCCATCAGAATTTTCTTTCTTGCACGAATGGTATGCTGAGAATGCCAAGAAAAGTAAATAAATCCCATTTAAGGCACTGTAATGCTTATAGCGCTCTAATCTTTCTTAATGTTTTTAAAAGTATCTTTCATTTTGTGTGCTTCATAATTTTGTATCAATTTCATCTCATATATATGCTAAAAACTACTCTTTCTAAATAAGCAGATTATGTCCTTAGGCCAGGCATAACTTCTGTGTTACATAATGGAATTTAAGCTAGAACACTTACTTTAGTACATTTACTTTACTTAATCATTTTGCAAATTTTGACCTGAAACTGCTTTTCCTTGAACTTCTTTTTCTTGGAAACTTTATTAGAAGTTTTCAAGAATAGTACAGTTATTTACTTTAAGTGTCAATACAATGTATTGTGGTAAGTGTAATTAATGAAGTTGGGATGAAATTATCTTACTATGAAAACTACAAAGAAACTGACTATAGTATGTTTTATTGGGTGTTTCTTTGTTTGTTATTTGACTTTCATCAATTTTCGTTTGTGTAAGGAACAAAATCACAAACTTTGATATATTGTGATGTTTTGTGACTTCCGTATTCTTGGGTGAATGCAGATAGCAGTTGTATATAATGAAGAGTATAATTACTTCACAATTATTAAAATACAAATTATATTATGCTCTAGGCAATTGTACACCCTTCTACATGAAGAAACCAAGTACCCCTGGTGCCAAACTTAGCTAATGGTGTTCAAAGTTTAGGATGGCACTTTAATTCTAAGATTTTCTTATAAATTAAATTTTATTAAAATTTCCTATATTGAGGTCTTTAGAAGTTCAATCTTATATATTATTTCTCAAACATGGCTTCATTTAAATGATAATTTTAAAACAAAATACTCTGTGGTTTTAGGCAGTTAGAATGATATATGCAAAATCTGTCCTTGTTCATGTGTTTGTCTTGTTATGGAGCCAGTATCAATAGAGGTGAAAGTTAAACACTGATATACAGCAGATCATAAGAAGTAATCTCAAGTCATTTCTTCATAGATATGCATTTGTTTATATATGCTTTTATTAGCACAGTGGCTTATAAACAGCTATATTTGCAAATTTTTAGGGGGGGGGGGGAAATGGCATTATGGAATATTCACACAACCCCAAGAATAAAAGTGACATCCTCCTGTGTATAGTGATTGTGATTAAAAAAAGAGTAGTTGCGCAATAATAGCAAAATTCACACAAGCAAAACTGCGGGTAACTTGGCTAGTGTAGGATCAGGCGGGATAATTGTACACAAGTTTTGAATGTTTCTATTTCACTTCTCAATTTCAGTGTCTTCATTTGTATAAGTATATGTTATTATGGTGTAAAGAGTGAAATGAGTGACAGTATGGGCATATATCTTGTAGTTGTAGGAACTTTAAATTGTATTTTGAACCTTGTAATTCCATGTGTTCATTTACCCAGTATCCCCATTTCACTTGTGTTTTTTGATACAAATATTATAAAACATGTGCTGGATAAACCCTTCACATCAACCATGTATTACTTATTGTAATTAAATTGATCTCCATGCATAAAAATATCAAACCAAAACTTTTCAGAACAAGGGGAGTTGAAAGAAATATTTTCCATGAAATCCTTACCTTGCCATAATATGATTTTACCAGCTTTTTTTCCTCTGTGTGGTAAAAGTGAAATTACTTGATAAACTGCATTAAACCACAAGCACATGAAATGTATTTTTTTTTTACACTTCCCTCCCTCTTTGTCCATGAGGAAGAATATATCCAGTACAACCAAGGACAGCTTCAGGAGATTTTTTTTTGTGGTGGGGATCCAATGATGGTATATGATTACATAATACTTAATGCAGTTATTTCCTGAAAACATATATAAAATATAATCTATGTCGACCTGCAACAGATCGACATAGAAAATCTGGACGACCGCACCGAGTGCCGGAACAAAATAGCGAATGTCAAGTTTGAGCAAAGAACATCACGACAACCGGGGGGAAAATGAACAGATGAACTGAAGAAAGATCATTCAGAGAGAATGAAGAGATTTTGGGAAGAAAAGAGGAAAATCATCAGAAGATGAAATTGTGTATTCAAGTTCAATCCATCTCCTAAAGGGGAACAATCGCCATAATAATAATAATAATAATAAATATAATACATATAAAAGGGAAGAAGAGGTTTGCACCAAGAATGGAGGTGCTTCAAATTTTAACAGACCATGGGAATATGAAGAGTTATTGGAAGAAGAGAAATATGAGCATGTATGATAAGTGTGAATGTGGAAAAGGTATTGACCATGTTGAGAACATTATGTATGATTGGGAATTTAATGGTGTGGAACGGGCAAATTGGTTTCAAAAGTTGAGACGAAGGTGATTATTGGTTACACAAGATTGGATGAGTTATATAAACGAGGAAAAGGTTTATAAGGATTTGAAGAATTCGTGGCAAAGAGTGTGGTAATAAGAGACACACACAAAAGAGATTAGCTATGTTGTAGATGAGTCCCAAGGTGGGGACATTATCACTACTCTGATATGGCCAAGATATTCCAGTACACAAAGAAACAGAAACAAGTAAGTAGGAAGGAGACTGGGAATAATAAATAGACTGATAATTAAATAAAAGGGAAAAACTGATAGAAGAGACATTAATGAAAGGAAAAATATGAAGGACACTGGTAGTGGCTAGATTGCCAAGGAATAGGGTTGACAGTGAAGGAAACAAATATAATTAATAAATAATATGTAAAATATAATATGCATGGGTAACTTTGTAGAGTCAAAATACACCTCAAAATGGCATTTCTCCAAGTTATTGCTGTGCAGATATTCAGGAATGAGAGTTTAAATTGCCAAATTCATATTGTTTTCACGTTTTTGAAACGACAATGTCATAACCCCATTTGCTTAATTCATTTGGGTTCCATGCTCACTCATCTTTTAACTCTATCTCATTCTCCCTTAGATTGGTCTAATTTCAAGTCATTGGCTCTAGGACCTCAAATTATGAAATTTTTTTTTACAAAATTTGCAATTTTTCATGTTACTAAATCTAGTGGCTTGGGTATTGATACTAGACATATAAATAAGTGAGTTATTGGTCTTACAAGAAACCTAGAAGAAAGCATTGTATGTTCAAATCTGTAAGTTATTGCAAAAAGCTTAGAAATCTTTTGTTTGTCTGGTCTGTCTGTCTGGTCTGGTCTGGTCTGTCTGTTTTCATATTCCAAAGACGAATTCTTTTTTATTTTAATGGTTTTAAAAGGTTGTCCCAATAACACAAACTATGATATAACAATGCGCGCTATACGTAAATTAGTTGCTGAGATACCTTTAATTATTTATCCCAACATTTTGATAAAAATTGTCTCATTACGCCAAAAATTGTTGTGATGTAAACCAAGATGGAAATTATTTGGAAGATCCTATAGTTTGTTCCCTTTTAATCTGTAAATAATCGGTTGATAATAACATCCCTATTTTTAATGTAAAAAGGGGGTATTTTTTGTTGTAGACAATTTCAGCTGGATCCTCTGCTATTAGTCATGCAAATTTCTTATTTTAGCAGCTTAGTCTGGCATATTACACACATATAGAAGACTAAGAATATCCTACAACCAGCAGAACTCGAGTTAGCAGTTTTCTCTATTTTTTTATCACTGTGCCTTGTTTATCACAAGTAAGAAATTAGATGAATGGCATTTGAAAGTTGGTAACTTTTCAAAAAATGGTTAAAGTGAAGCAATAAATTGTAAATATTACAATTTTACTGGTTAAATATTGATTCTAATGAATGAAGTGTAGTATGTAATATTTTGTATTTTTAAAAACAATTTTTATTTAAAGAGTTTTTGGTTAAAATCAATCGAAATTTACTCAAAACTATTTTGCAATAAAAAAAAATTTTGACACATTTTACATTTTGACAAAACCGGAAATGCAATTATTATAATTTTAATGTGTTTCCACAGATTTTTAAAAATAGTTAAATTTGGTTTATAAATAATGGAGAAATGGCATTTTTTGATGCAAAGTGATTTTGAAGTTGTGCAACCGGCTATAAAGCAAGAGAAAACAAGAGAGAGGCAAGACCATGTGTGTTTCATCAACCACTTTCTATTTTAAATGCCGCTAACTGAACAGTTTGTTTAAACAATTCCACTATAATTATTAAAAAATACAACTTATCAAAATCAATTCAACCAATTTCTGATTTGTAATAAACAAAGGCTCAGTGATTTTTTCAATAAATCGCTTACTCGACTGTTATTGGTTGTAGGATAAATTTTGTTTCTTCTGTTTCAGTAATATGCCCGACTTAAAGCAGTAAAATTAGAAATTCACATAACTAATTGTGGAGAATCCTGCTCAAATTGTTTACTACCCAGAAAATATCCCTTTTTGACATTTAAAATAGGGATGTTATTATTCATCAATCCTATGCAAATTAAAAGGCGATAAACTAGTCTTCCATATAATATCCATCTTGGTTTCGGACTGGATTGCAACAATTTTGGGCATAATGTGACAACTTAATAAAATTTCAGGAATATCTGTGTGCATTTTTTATTGCAACTATTGTAGATTTTCTTATTGCAAGGACTACCTTTTAAAACCATAAAAGCAGAAAATAATTGCATCACAATCATTATTGCAAAATAAAACATCAGTTTTCTGAGTTTTTGCAATAACTAATAAACACATTTGAACCTACAATGCATTGTATGGCTCACTATAAGACAACTCCCCCATTTCACTTTTTTGTCTAGGATTGATACCAGTCTTTAGATAAAAAAAACATGTAAAATTGCAAATTTCGCAGCACTTTGGGGACTTATTGCAAAAAAAATGACCACCTCTACAATCCTTCAAAAGATGTGGAGAGTCTAAGATTTTTGTATTTTACACGATAAAACTACGCCCCACCGTCTTAAAAAATTTTGAACCGTTACCTGGCAAGGTGTGTTAATAAAGTAATTGAAGTAAAGTCACTGTACAACGCAGCGCGTTCGGCACGCTGGGACTAGATGGGGGAGGCTGGGTTCACAATGTACCCTTGGTCAGTCTGCTTGGAGCAGAGGTTGCTTCAATACGTGCTAAGTAAAACCTGCGCTTTTCTAGCCCAGCGGAGCGATTTCTCCGCTTATGCAATGTCACATTAAGCGGAGAGTCAACGGAGCGGGTAGTTGTAGGGGAGGCACGAACAAGGTCACTACAGGACGAAATTTGGCATGTTTCGAGCACGTCTTGTACCGATCATCCGTGCCCACTACCTACATGCTTTTATTGTAAAACAGCTATTAGTAATGAAAATGTTTAAAGTAATATTTGTTACAATTTTTCACGGTGACTATTTTCGTATCTCTTTAAATACTAGAAATATATCTGCTGTACACAAATACCAATATACAGTAATAGTAAAATATACTTGTCACGGGGCTGACATTACGCAAGAGTTTTATAATATATTTCCAGGGCGGATGTTTAAATCGATAGTTTAAATAGTTAGTGTCATTTTAATCGTGACTCGCCAGACAGAACTCCGTGGCGTCAGTCGCGAGAGATAAGAACCTTTTCCTGTTTGTCCCGTCGCTGTTGTGAGGTTCCCAGGGAACCTATTTTTCTCTACGGTCAAGCCCGAAATGACACACGATCGTATGACTCGCCACGCCACTGCACTCTGTCACCCCCCTCCATGTGACATTCCTCCCTCTTTCTTCCTAATTGCATTTAAATGCATAAGACAACGCCTTACCATCTCCACAAATTATCGTAGAGCCGTGTGCAACGACTCCCTTCCCAATGACTTCTCCTACCATGAAGAGCTCCTCAATACATTCAAATATCCACATGGAATCCCCCACCCCTATGAGGGCGGGTTCCAGGGTTCGTTGCGCTTTCGGGAAGTTACATACCAATCCCCCGCACACCCCTCACGGTTACTTAAGCTGGTGACCGCCCATCCGAGGTCGTCCTCTTCTTCTTGATCATCTCTTCCATGGGGAACTCGCTGGAGACGATGTGGCGTGCCCGAGGCCGGGTGTGTCAGTGACGGGACGCAAGAAGCGTCCCAAGCTGCTTCACGGAGCGCAGCCGACAACAGTTCTGATGACGATCTGTATTGGGAGCATATGGAACATTCTAATGGAACCTGACGTCCTTACGAGTCTTTGGAACATGTTAATGCAATATATTGATCTCGCTCCGATAAGGGCATTTAACATAACTATGTAATCACTTATGGGAGCATCGTTAGAACGTTTTAATTATAAGCTCTCTTCGAGCTTATTTGCAAATTCAAGTGTTAAACCTTTGTTATAGTTTATATGTGTCAATGTTTTATTAACCAAACGCCAATATCTGAATAGGGAATTACTCTAACTATTGCCAAGCGAGTACTCTAATTATTACGTCTGGGGTCTATCCTCTCCCGACGTTGGGACAAAGACAACGCTAAATATATACATAGCAACGACCAACGCATAAGAAATAACAGCTTTCGACCTTTTTTACGGACGATTACGATATGTATTGTGCTTATTAAAATATGTTGCCTGGTTAATGTTTCTTGTAACGATTTGTTATCACCTAATGGCTCAAAACACGAGTCGTAAAGTTGTGTATTTTAATAAGAACAATATATATCGTAATCGTCCATAAAAAGGTCGTAAGCTATTTATTTATCTTATGGACGTTAATATCATAATGGATGTTGATAGAATACTTACATAATTATTTAATTGAAATATAATTACCTTTTAAAATGCACTCTTACATGTAATTTTTCAATAACTATCGATAGATAACTACCTTCCAAATAACATGATTGACTCAATATTTTTTGTTCCAAAACAATTACTTTTAAGTAATAATATACATTTTCAATGTATGTTTTAAATAAGATCAGCTGTAGGATTACCTTTCATCTTCGTTCGAAAATTGTTAATACCATGTAATTTTGATAATTAAAAGTGAATCGTTCAGAACATATTACTTAATATTTTGAGACTTCCCTACTATAACGAGTTCTATTAGATTTTTAGGAAGTCATTTTACTTTCTCATAATAATAACAACCAACATTAGGTTTGTTTCCCTCCTTGTGTAAAAGTTTCATTTTAGCTCTCTCAAATATGTTCGAAAACACGCCTACCGATAAAGAACTATTAAAAATATTTATGAGTGGATTTAATATAACGTGGGAAGAAAATTTAATAATAAATTCGGGTATATCTATGCCTGTTGAAAATTTGTTTTTTAATGAACAGATAATTCTTATATACATAATCTCACTGGCATATTTGTATTTATTAAATACAAATATGTTTATATTTCCATGCTTTTCTTTTACTAGACGATTTATATGAGTACTTAATTCTATCATTAATAGTTCTTGTGGCATTAGCATGAATAATTGTGAACTCACGCGAAAATTCCGATAAAAATTCGGGAGAAAAAAATCTATGAAGGTACCTAATCTGCTCTCTTCCTGAATAATGTCTTTGAGCTTATTTAAAAATAACACGATTTAACTGCCATTTAAACGAAATCATAACTGCAATCTGTGGACCGCACCAAATTTCATCATACAGACCGATATGTCATCAAAACGCCTAAACGTGATAGTCCCAACGAGAATTGAAAATAACCCAAGGCAGTTGTCGACTCCTCGACGTCGTGGCTGGGTCATAGGTGAAGTAGCACACGTGTGTAGTAGTATATCTTTCCACGCGTGTGGAGAGGAAAATGTCTAGCAAAGCGATCATGTTCGTAGAAAGGTGGTAGTGGCGATCATTCCGCCAACTGGGCTGCTTCAATTAACTGAGGGCGGAGTGTTTGTTCTTTTCGTGAAAGTAATCTGTGTAGTAAAAGTTACTAAAATACAATTAACCATGAAAGGGGTATCAAAACATTATCTTAAGAAGAAATAGTGCAATTAATATTGCTGATGTGGATGATAAAGGGAGTGAAAAAAAAACAATCACACTTTGAAGCGAGAAGTCTGTTTATTGATGAAGACGCGTCGGTAGGAAAATGTGGTCAAACAAATACCGGATAATTGATGAGTTCAAATTAATTCAATCAACCTCCAGGTCTGTAGCCCAGAGTATTGTACTAGTCTCTAGTCTAGAGACTAATAGTGATTATTGAACAGTAATTTTCTAGTATTATTAAAAACATTTTCAATATTACCAAACAAAAAGATTAAATTAGTTGAAGTATAATGATAATGAAACACGTTTTTTCGATTCTGATCACGATTCCTTTTTTTTTGCCTTGATTCCAAATTCGGTTCCGATTCCTGAAAACTCAATGATTTCAGAATAATGATCAATATAAAATTGTGAAATGTGCCGAATGAATAAACTTATGGTCTCCGCTTGATTACGAATTGGTAGAAGGAAACCTAAGGAACAAACGTGTGAAAATTTATTTGAAAATTAACAATCAATATTCATTCGAGGAAGTAAGTCTTTGAAAAATGTATTTGGCTCCATTGTAGCGATTGATAGTCACAATACATTACACAATCTACAATGCGATAAGTGGATCGCTACACTATTTTGTTATTTCCGGTTCTAATGGTCGTAGAAAAATAAGAAATGCAAAATACTCGTGAATGAATAAACTAACGAACTGATCCGGTATAAATACTTTAAAAATGAATCCTAACTTCAAAAAACCAAAATGTATGAAATTTCGTTTTTTCTCACTAAAATGCAATAAATAACGAAACAATCGGCGGATTTTCATGAAAATTGGAGGAAACGTGGATGTTGATCCTATAAACACGTGGATACTATAAAGAAATTTGGATTTTTACGGCCACAATGTGCATATTTGGAAAACAAATTCAAATTGTTGCCATTTTATGCAAAATCGTCGAAGGGCAAAAATTTATTTTTAATTTATAGGTTTTTTTTATGTATTTTCTTGTGAGCATTCGCAATAATGTGTTACTTTATTTAAAATGCACATTTGCGGACTTTGAATTTTTTAAATTTTTTGCCATTTTTAAATATATTTTTTGCCACAAAACACATCATCTTGGCTAACTTTCATTTCGCTTTCACTAACTGCCCGCATAACGAGTAAAAATTTTAGATAATTAATTTTTTTATTAAAATGTACGTTTAGGTTGCCAAACAGCATTATCGGGCGACTTACAATTTTCAGATGTAGCAACAGGATCGCAAAAAAGTTAATAAAATGTTTGGGAAAATATGTCGAGGTATATAATTGGAAACTTAAGTGGGTTTTTAATTTTTGTTCAGATAGGTTCCATAGAGGGAATATTATAGGTACTGAAATGATTTATATATTTCTACAAAATATACCATGTACTCAATCTGTGTTTTATATAAATGAAATTAAAAGACAAAACAAAACATTGTTTTAAAACTGTCAGCGAAACCGCGGTGCTTCGTCCTAGCCTCTCCTCGATGCAGACACGCTAGCTTATTTTATTTTATTCCACTTAAACAATTGTTATTTGTATAAATTATCTGATGGAAGACACGGTACTTCACATGGCTCTAGTAAAGCATGGAACATTGATTTGTTCAGTTCGATACTCCATGTTGTTAATGGGGAAGCGAAAAACTGTAGTAATAAGAATATACCTCTGAAATTTGAAAAAAAGTAATCCGTTTAAGTTTGTTGGCTTAAAAGAAATTTGAAAAAATTATATTATGCAAGGAAGTTTAAGCAACGCGAGTCACATAAAGCACTTATTTTTCAAAGTGTAGTGAAAACATGAACCGAAACAAAAAAATTTTGGTACATATTTATTAAAAAACTGGGTGCTGCCAGGAATTATCTTTCAACGACAAGAACTGCTCCAAATTGTCTAAAAATACTACGTGTAGCAAATGTTATAAAGTGTAAACGCGCCTACTTATTCATGTATACCATTAATTCAATACTGTCATATAACACAAGCAAGGAATATCACAAGTACTCACCACTCATAAGCCAAAAGAAAGCTATGATAATCGCTTACACATTTAATGCATGTCAGTATTGCATTATTACAGTCCACTGCATGATTTAATAAGCAGGCTCCACTCCCCTGGCCACATCTACATGATTTGGAAGTTGAATTATTCTGCTTCGTCCTTACATTGTAGGCTGTGCTCTGAATAAACAGTGCTTTACTTAGATTTTATACTCAATTTAGAAATAACAAATCAAGCCAACGGAAGTAGTATTAATTAAAATATTACCTAAGGAAAGTGGTAAATAACCTTTTTTTATTATTTCTTTCAATTCTTTGGCCTTTTTTCTCAGTTTCATCCACTAATTTATCTAATTCATCAATAGGTGACTTTTACTTTAAAAAATAACAGGCTTTCATATATTTTTATCATTCCAAACATTTGTGATTCTCAATAACACGAGACTCAAATTAAATGTGAGATAATAAAACGATTCTCCCAACTAGTTATCACAATCACTGAAAAACTGCATCCACTGAAGGGTGTAACTCGAAAAATCAAAGTTTGTTTACAAACACATTGACTGTTTATTGGTAAAAAAGTAAGCAAATCGACGCGAAGGGAATCAGTAATCAACTCTTGACATAATCGTCTCTTTGCAAAGGAATGGTTATTATTATCACCGATGAATGCGACAGCGATATAATCATCTTTTATGTGGCAAACGATTATGCTTCTTGCCTTAAGGTGTCCTAAACTAGAGTTCATTATAGGGTAGAGAAGCGACAACTCGAACAAAATTCCAATGACGACTTCGGCGGATCTTCTGAGCGCACATCATTATCTAAAAGGAACATACTGAGAACAAAATGGCCGCCCTTTGTTATCGTTTACGTTGGTTTCTCTCTGCAATATGAACAAAATGGCTGTCACCTAACATGGCACGATCAGATGACGCGATGTCCATGTCGCTTCTCTACCCTAAAAAGAACTCTAGCCTACACTTGCAAGTGACTGCTCTGCAAGTGTCTTGCCATCAGTGAAATTGCTTGTGTTGTGGTGGGTCTCCGTACAGGCTCTTTAGGTTGGCCGATTCTTGAAGCATGCGCGGAGGTCATCACAAGGGGGAGGATTTGGAGGGTGGTCGGGATTCCTGGCCATGAGTCAATCAAACGCAGTCTGTGTATAAGCTGTTTTACTCACACTCAGAGAAGGAGAATGCGTGGCTGGTCAGAGAGCGAGAGAGCTGAACCCCAGTAGGTGCGATCATCCCCGACGGTTGGTGTGCGGCTGTCAGACGTCCAGGTTCGGCGGTTGAGGAGCGTTCCGCTTCCCTCAGTTCGAAGTTCCTCCTTCGGTCTCAGGGCGGCCTCGTCTCCTTGTGGCCTCCCNCTCAGTTCGGAGTTCCTCCTTCGGTCTCAGAGCGGCCTCGTCTCCTTGTGGCCTCCCGTCGGTCGGTGCTTCTGACGTCCCTCGGTGGTGTATCTGAGATCGAGCCTCGGGACCCCTTCCTTAAGTATGATCACTGTCCGTGACGTCACCGCCTCCTGACCCAGTTCAGCCCTCTGAGTCTCCCTGACCCAGTTCTTACAAATGGTTGACATTTCTTTGTATGTCCTCACCAGCTTGCTCATGCCAACATGTCTTAGCAACCCCATCTTAGCAACTATATCTTCACGATAGTGTAAACTACCCGTCAAGCGAGAACTTGAGGTATTCAGACGGAGAAGTGCCGGGACCGCCGCGACTGTTCTCTTGACCCGGAACGCTGTTTAGTCACCTGTCGTAAGCAATCGAGTTATCAATATATAGTGATTATATAATAATCTTCAGTTGAATAAAGTTAAACAATTATTAACGCAAGGCGACGCAGCTGGGAATCGAGACTGAAGCCATCAAATTTTAGTAGATGGGAGAAGACATTAGAACTCAGAGGTCTAAATATAAGGGGGCGGTCGATCTATGAAAGAGAGTTATCGTTGGGGAACCACACGAGACGTGGGAATAAACATTCACACGAGGGGCAGTTGAGGGTACGGAATTCCAGCCGAGACCATAGCAGGGCCTCATAAAAATTAATATCTATTTAGTCTGTGGCATACAGCGCAGGGAAAAGCACATTCCGAGTCATAGTTCACGAGACAAGATAAGGTAAACATTAAATACAATTCTAAGAGTAACATGGAGCTTGGAAAGCATGAGGATGGGAAAATTGATTTTTGAATAAATAAATAAACGGAGGAATGCCTGTGGGAAAATTGTACGCATGAGATCTTCGGTCTTCGAAAATCCAGGGGCGAGGAAGGCGGAGCGTGTTAATAAAAAGAAGAGACAGAGGAGACACGGGATCTTTTTGTACTTTACGCTTCTCAGACGCAAGTCACGTTACTGAGACGCGGATCTTTTTACTGCTTTACGTTTCTCAGACGCTAGTCAGACGGATTACACCACGTTACTTAGACGCAGTTCAGATGCAGACGTTATACATTGCTCCAAATATTTGAACGAGTAATGAGGAGCCAGGAGTCCAAGATGATCGGAGGAGGCGCGTTCCGGGGAGCTACTCGTCAGAACTGAGGGTTTTCGCGTTTCCTGAGGCGCGTGCCATCGCCAGAAGGACTTTCGAGGCGGTCGGCTCCAAGGGGGCTCCAGGGGCCATTGAANCTTCGGAAAAAGGTAACCAAAACGCTGGAAAGCTTCCAGCCGTTAACCCGCGCAGCGAAGAAGAGGAAATGCGTGTGCTTCAGATTTAAACATTACCTTGGCTCAATTAAAGACACTAGAAAAAACTAACTGTATTCAAAAGGGGTCAAGTTAAATTATAATTGCACCAAATAATATTTTGCACCACTTAATTTTGAGTAAATTCAACAATTGATGTGCATTCAGCATCTTAACTAGTGGCGAGATCTAATATGGCCACATTATATATATATATATATATATATATATATATATATATATATATATATATATATATATATATATATATATA
>NNCF01130797.1:22493-38086 GCA_002313205.1 Laupala kohalensis | reverse complement strand
TAACACGGGAAAATATATTATTTTATGGAAATTTACTTTTGAAACCACTCGTAAGGGCACGATTATGTTGGAGCGACGATCAGCGATAAGAAGAAAGAAGAGCAACGGGACACTAACCTAGTGATAAGTGTATGAGGACGTTTATGTCAGCTCTGTGACCAACTACGACTAACGAAAAAAACAACGAAAACCCATTTGCATGTTTTCTTATGGAATCCAGGGTCGCCATTGGGCTTCCAGATAGAAATAAGTTTTCTGCAATTGAGCAATTGATAAGATGTATCCATCGAAGAGTCGCGTTGTAGGGCAAAAAGGATTAAAATCACAGCAGACGATGAGACTATTTAATGAATTCAACGAGTAAATTTTGCAAGGTTGTGTTGAACGATCAGCTGAACGCCGACTGAGAGGATTTAAGCATCCGCGCATACGTAGACGTTCAATTCAAAATATTTTTACAATTATAGGACACTTCTTACCAGCAACTTTAGGTCCTACTCGATGGCTTCTATCGATATCAGGTAGAGATAAATTAACACCTATCTTTTTAGCTACATCTATGGCGATGCAGTAAGTGCCTTCCCCTTCGACTTCTGCTTTGCCGAAAATGCGAATGGAATTCCGACGCTGATACTGCTTCAGGTCGTCTCACTTGAGGTCCAGCTGAGTACGAAGGTCTTCGATCAGCTTCCCTTATTCATCGAGTCTAGCCTCGTAGCTCTTCACAAACGCAGCAATTTTCACACCCAATGCCTCCGAAACCGCATCCTTAATCGTCTGCATAAACGCATCGAAGTTAAGAATCGTCTCAATGTGAGAACTAATGTCACAAACCGTAGGTTTTTTGCAGCCATGTTAGAAGGAAAAGGAGAGGGAAAAATAAAGTAGTAACAACAACAAATTTAATATGAAAACAAAAGGAGGTAGAACTCTTAAAAAGCAGATTAAGATATTAATTATTTAAATGTGTAAGTTTGATAAACAAATAACAAACAAATACTCTTGTGGTGGTTGGAAGTAAAGTTCTTCTCAGCATTCACTTAACTACCACAAATACCTTCAACGTTTCTACCTGCGGCTGTTTACGGAGCACACAGAAACACTTACTCGCCCAACGAAGAGCATTACTCGACTGACTCGACAACTATTCAAAAATAACGAGATTTAACTGCCGTTTGAACGGAAACATTAGCTGCATTCTGTGGGCCATACCAAATTTCATCACACAGACCGATATGTCATCAAAACGCCTGAACGTGATAGACTCTACGAGAATTGAAAATAATCTTCAGCAGTTGTCGACTTCACGTCAGCGTGGCAGGGTTCTAGGTGAAGTAGCACACGTGTGAAGGATTTGTTTCCTCGCGTGTGGAAAGGGAAAGGTAAAGCAAAGTGATCATGTTCGTAGTGGCATTCATACTCCGTCAACTGGGCTCGCTCAATTCACTGAGTGTTCGTTCTTTTCGCGTATTAAATTTTCTATTATCCGACCAAGAGATCTTAGTCCCGGGCAAATATGTGAAATAAAAGCATAATTTCTAATCCCTCCATAGTTGCTGTTCCTCCCTTGCGCTCAGTATCTCGTCGCAACAATGTAGTATGTCACTTTTCTCCCGACCTATGAACGGTGTTGCCTGAGCAATTTTCGAGTCTTTACGATGCGATGTTAAATATGGCGCATAAAGATGAAAGGAACATGTTTTGTGACGAAAAAAAAGAAAAGAATATCCCGTTCGGCAAGCAGCCAAACGAACATCTAATCACAGGCACGAAATATAATGTTACAATTTTACTTTAGTTATTATACCGCTTTTACATAAATTAATGAAATAAATTTGTGTTGTATATTCTAGGCAAATCGAAAGCATTTATTAAAAGGACCAGAAGAAAAGGGTTAAATGAGGGAGGAGCAAAAATATCAACGTCAGGAAACGAAAGACCCAGCACTGGTAGTTTTTTAGACTAGTTATTGCTGGTGACATGGATCGGTATATTTTTAGAAGAAAAATGAATTTTATTTCCTTAAGAAGGAAGCTCCTCCTATGAAGAAACATGGTATCATCCCCACTATTCAGTGATAAAATGACAGTGCTGAAGTATGGGATTGTAGTAAATTCACAAGTTCTGGAGAACGACTTATTACGCATGTAGGAAGCAGCGCCAGATCATCAAGGTGTTCTGATTTTCAACGCGATTCCCATTACCGCGACAAGATGAACAGCGTTTATTTTAATTATTTGTTTGCTGAAAAATTAATTGTGACATCTTAATTAAAATTGAAGCTTCAATTATTTGTTCGAATTAAACATTTTAAAAATTAACATAGTTGCAATATAAGTGATTACAATTATAATATATTAAAATATTACCGTCAGATTTGATGCGATCGCTTCCGTCACGACCGTCCGTCCTTTTATCCTAATTCAATTAACATTTGGCAATTTCGCAAGTGCTGATTTCGCAGGAGGAATGCTGTGGTAGGTGAGCTCTACTTCGTAGAGGGGGGCTCGCGTGAAAAGGGAGAAGTTGGTGCCAGCGCCAGAGGAACACATCCGTTGGTAAGATACTAAAGATACAATTTACGATAAAACGGGTACTAAACGATTATTTTACAAAAACTAAAACAATTAATAGTGTTAATGTGTATGGCGAGGTGGATGAAAAAAGCAATCACTTTGAAGCGGGAATTCTGGTCATTAAAAACAACATCGTCCACTAAAGTATGGGAGTCAATTCGAAAGATATCTGGAAGGTATTCTCGAGTCCCAATATCAGGACTCAATTATCAGGGTCGGGTTCTCACCAACAACACAGAAATGGTAACAGTGATGGCTGAATACTTTGCTGACCTAACATCTACAGCAAACTGCGATGCTGATTTCGTTTGAAAAAGAGAAGTATCAGAGACCACATCTTTTGACTTTCGTTCCACCAACTGGGAACCTTACAACTCTTCCTTCTCTATGTGGGAACTTGAGTCAGCTCTAGCGACAGTCCACGACAATGCTCCTGGCCTTGATTCAATTCATTATGAAATGCTGAGACAACTCAGTCTCGAATCGAAAGAATACCTTCTGGATATCTTTAATCTTTCATGGTCCGAGGGAGTATTCCCTAATCCCTGGAAGGAAGCAACGCTTTACTAAAACCAGATAAGGACAAAACGACCATCAGTAGTTATCGAAGCATTACCTTGACAAGTTGCGTCTGTAAAACTCTGCAGAGAATTATCAACCGACGTCTCGTCTGGTATCTTGAACGGCATGACTTGCTGAGTCGATCTCAGTGTGGTTTCAGGAAGTTCCATTCCACGCTGGACAACTTACTTCTCCTGGAAACAGCTATTCAAGATGCCTTTGCCCGAAGACAACATGTCGGAATATTCTTTGACATCGAGAAGGCATATGATACTACTTGGCGTGATGGCATTTTAAAACAAATCTATGTCTGGGGATTTAGAGGACGTCTTCTTCTGATGCTCATGTCCTTTTTGGATCAACGTTCCTTCCGCTACAGAATTGGAAGAGACACCTTGGATCTCCATCTTCAAGATAACGGTGTTCCTCAGGGCTCAGCCTAGAGTGTGACCTTATTTGCAGTGGCCATAAACAGCATAACATCTGCTGAAAAGAATCCTGTTTTACACTCTTTTTGTCGATGACTTTGCTATCTTTTGTTCATCACAGAATGTCACAGGTGCGGAGCGACAAATCCAACTCGTCCTCAATAGATTATACCACTGGTCGAAAACGACAGGTTTTCGTTTCTCTGCTGAGAAAACACGCTGTGTTCTTTTCAGTAGGAGACCAAGCCTTCTGACAGAACCTCACCTCGCCCTGGGGAACAACGTTCTAAAATTCTACCCTTTTGTCAAATTCTTAGGTTTAATCTTTGATCAGAGACATAATTGGATTGAACATCTTACAGACCTAAGAGCGAGAACATTAAAGTCTCTGAATCTATTGAAGTGCCTGAGTAGTAAGGAATGGGGCGCTGATCGCTCCTCCTTGCTCCAGTTTTATCGAGCATTCATAAGATCTCGGCTCAATTATGGCCGCGTTATATGTAGTTCAGCTCGTGCAAGCTATTTAAAGAAGTTGGATAGTGTCCATCATGCAGGAATCCGACTAATTACGGGAGCCTACCGTACTAGTCCCATTCCGAGAGTGGTGAATCGTCTCCGGCGGCAACTACTCATGCTAGGACACTTTTGCCATATGCTTACCTTACCCGACAATCTGGTGCACAACGCAGTATTTCATCCTTTCTCTTCTTCCATCCGTTTCTACAACAGCAGACTGCGAGTAACAAAACCATTTGAATATCGTTCGAAACAAATTTTAGAAGTCTTTATTATACGCACACCTAATGTCTTAAATCAATGTTTCAGTAAGACTCCTCCTTGGGCTTTGCACAAGCCGAAGATTAATTTCGATCTTCTGCATCATGACAAGAACACTCCAGCTCCGATGTTGAGGGTATACTTTCACCTAATCCTCTACAAACTCCGGGTCTATATCCCTGTGTTTTCCGACGGGTCGAAGCAGGCTGATGGTGTCGGCTGCTCCGTTGGTTTTTCCCCGTGAGACCTGCGGCTACCGTCTAGGCGACTTGTGCAGTGTTTACACTGCTGAGTTCTACGCCATATTGAGAGCATTGCGATCAACAAAGTGTTCCGGCGGATCACATTTTCTGATTTGTTCTGATTCGCTGAGTTCCCTTCAAGCAATCCAGAATATGTATCCAGCTGATAAGCTGATCCAGAACATCCAGGATGTGCTTTTCTGACTCCAAAGTTGTGGAGAACATAGTGTTTCGCTGAGTTCCCGGACACGTGGGTATCAGAGGAAATGAGGAAGCAGACGTTTCCGCAAAGACTCAAGAATCGCGTGGATTTCTCCACTATTTTAAAAAGGGACCTCCTAAATTCCATCAAGATAAGGATTTTGAGTGAGTGGAACATAGAGTGGTTAGCTGTTGAAAGGAATAATCTCCGACATATCAAGTCCTCTGTGAAGTCTTGGAGCAGTTCCTGTAGGCCAGTCCGGCGCGACGAGGTCTTGCTGACCCGTCTGCGCATAGGACATTGTCCTCTCACTCATAGGTATCTCTTACTACTTGATGATGAACCAGTTTGTGAGGAGTGTAGCTGTTCTCTGACAGTGCGTCACCTACTAATTGATTGCAGAAGATACTCGAGTATACGGAGACAAATTGGTTTGGCTGCAGATTTACCAACATATCTCGGAAATGAAACGGTTAATGTAAATAAACTATTGAATTTTATGAGTAGATCGAGGCTCCTCTTACAAGTTCTCGGAAGGGTTTAAAATTTGCATTCCTTTTTCATCTTTCCTGTCTTCTTTTCTTTCATCCTTCGGTTCTGCAATTAGAAAATATAATATTTAGAATTTTTTTCTTTTTCTATGGTATAATGTATTAGGTAACTCGTTTTTTCTTTCATCTTTGTATATAAATATTCGTTGAATTCAGGAGGGTTTTTAGTGGGTATGGTCGAGATCCCACACACGGGGAGGAGTCACTACGGCTCTTCTCTATGGTACGAAACTGCATTCTCACCACCTGCATGGGCTCTAATGACCCATTCGCTTCTTTGGAATGACTGATACACAGCGTTCTTTGGAGGTGGGGGCGTTGAGGGACGCAATGCTCCTACCATCTCGTTGTTCTCATGCATAATGGCTAAGGAGCGATCTGAAAAGAAAAAAGGAAAACATATATATTGAGACCGTGGATTGAATTGATTAATAATTCAATCACGCGTTCTCAAAATATTAAGATAAAAAGCGTTGGAGTACGCTGACTACATCAAAGGCGGTGCTACATCAAAAGCTCACTAGAAAGTTTTGGAATACAAAAACGCAATAAAAACTATTATTTGGAAAAATCAAAAGTAGAGACCAGGACACGTGTTCAGAAACACACAAGTTTGAACAGGAATCTTTAGAGAGACGGGTGAAAAATTTATGATAATAGCGCAATAAAAACCTTTATTTAAAAAAGAAATAGGAAGCAGGACACATGTTTTAGTAGCCTGCTAGTCTGAACACGAATCTTTCAAGAAAGAGAGGCGGATGTTAGGGAATATTATTTCCCAAAGCAACGTGCGAAATAATATTACGGTTGAGGCTAGCGGCCAACAAAAAAGGTTCGCGACACAGGTGTCTTGGGGGACATGAATCCTAAAAGCAAGTCTCAACAAGAATCTTTAGAAATGTGAAATTTTGGGACCATGGGTTCGGCCATAACACACGATAGCAAAAATTCAAAAGAATGTAATAAAATTTGGGTTCAAAAAGAAGTGCCGACGCTCAGAACAAATGCTAGCTAGAAAGGGACGATGTCGAATGCCGCCTAGCAATAAAACAATAAAACCGAGGTCTTTAGAAGCATACCGCCCGCGCAGATGTACAGGGACAAAAATAACAAAATGGCCGACAGACCTTCATCTCGAGGAAAGAATCTTAGAAGTAGAGAGAGGGGGTGCAGCCAATGAAATATCAAGGGGGGATGAGTCAAGTGGAATGATTGGAAACAGGAAAATACAAAATACATATTTTCGGAAACTACCAATTAAAATTAAGAGGTGGAAAAGAACCGAGATCTGGCTGCAGAAGCAAGGACTGTTAAGAGGGGGAACGTCACGTGACGCAAAATTATCTATAAAAAATTAGGACACAGAGGCAAAATGAGGAGAGGAGAAAATTTTTGGCAGTGTGTAGATGTGTAGGAGAGAGGAGAAAATGTTTGGCAGTGTGTAGTTGTGACAGTTGAGATGTAAAACATTTTGATACAGTGTATTATTTGAAAGTGAGACAGTGAAAAATTCGCATCAGTTTAATTGTTGAGACCAGATGGTGAGAAACTTACAACAATTCATTTGTTGAGTTAGACAGTGACGAATTTGAGGGAGTTCATTGTTGTTCGATTACAGTGTAAAGATTGGCGACCGTTATTTGCTGAGACAGACAGTGATAAAATTGCAACAATTTATTTATCGAGTCAGCCAGTGAAAAATTTACGAGATTTCCTTTTTGTAGAGTGAGGCAACAGAAAACGGGTGATTGAAATAGCCAATAAGACTCGTACAGTTAGGACAAGCGAGTGAGCGATTCGAACAATGCGAAGACATAACATTTTAGGAGTTAATGAGCCTATAAAGGTTATTTCAGCCAATTAGCAAGCATCGTCATAGCTTAGACAATTGAAGGGAAGTGCCACTGTAATCCGTCAGAGGAGATGCGTGGCGCACTCATAGTGAGTAGTTAATAATATTAAATGTGGCTAAAGACGAAAGCAAATTAAGGCGAAGTGAGTCGGGAAACTCCAAAATGTGGCGGACATAGAAGGTGACTGGAATGAAAAAGATCGCTTAAACAGAAAAAATAGAGCGAACATTAGTGTGGCACGAAGAACTAGTCTCTAAATCATGAACACAAAATTGAACAGATCTTCATCTCGTCCGACATCACCAGACAGTTTGAGAAGTGTGTAAGAGTGTAGGAGGGAATTGTAATGTTATTTTAGGCCTTGTGAACTATAAATTGTGACATAAATGTCAGCAGGCTGTGTGCTACAATTAAAGTGATTAAGTGTAAGGAGGGGGTAAAGAACAGAGGAACCTCCAATTAAGAAGGCGAGTGGTGAGTACCATGTAAAAGAACGTTACAAGCGCAGCAGGCGAAGTTATGTGTAGTGTTATAATAATTTTCCAGTGTAGTGTATATTGTGTATTGAGCGTCAGTATGAGTAATAAAATGTTTTGTTCATTGCTCGAACACCAGATGGTTGTGTTTTCATTGTGAGTGGCTCCCATAGGAGTGAGTATTCGGTTCCCTCGCCTTAGTAATTACATAGAATTATTGTTAATTTTGGAAAAAAAATTTACATTAATTAATTTTTTAAATATTGTTATTAGTTAATAACAGCAATAAAGTCACAATATATATAAAAGTTTTCCTGTTTTTTTTCAGATCGCTCCTTAAATGAGAACAACGGGCGGGAGGAGGTGCGTAGAATGCATGAATCCCAACCCTCCACTTCTTTGCTATAGTGGACAGATAGACATTCCTCTCTTCATTGGCGTATCATTCGTGGTTCAATACACAATACATTGCATATTCAAGATCCGTTAGACTTCGTACGTCAATATGAAACTTCTTTTCTGTCAGCATTATATCGTTTTAATAATGGCTATAAAGTGACAGCTTGTTTAGAATGCGAATTAATGATAGAGAAACCGCATGCAGACCGAGAAGAAAAACGTGTACAACTCGCTAGAATTTTCCTTTCCTCACCGGCAAGTGTGTTTTCACACCAATATAGTGAACGAGACTATCAGCAAAATATCGTGGAGGTCATACATACATGGTTTGATGATTTTAGTAAGAGGGAGAGCGGGAAAGCTTCAAAGAAAATTGAGGCTCTTCACCTTGATTTTCATTCTATAAAAAATAGTGCACAAGTTGTATCAGGATATATAGCCTTGCCTCCTCTCTTTAATAATGCGAAAAAGAGTTTCTGAATGTGCACAATGAGGATGAACACTGTTTCCTATGGTCGATAGCGCCAATGTTGTGTCATCGCACACGTCCACGTATCCATCATTCAAGTCATCCATCCCATTATCGTGACGTGTTTCATAGACTCATGACAACATTAAATTTGAAACGGATTTCCTTCCCGATGAACCATGGTGATATAGGAACATTTGAAGATCAGAATCCTGAATATTCATGTCACGTGTACCGCTTGATATGGTCAACGACACAAAACAAGTGGGTGGCAGAAAACATGTATTTAACTCGAACGGTAAAAGGATTTCGTACGAATCTTTTATAATATAATCGTCAGTATTGTTGGATTAAGGATATAAGTAGGTTCACAACTATCGTAAGATGAACATCATACATTTCATTGCGGTGCTTGTTTACGTATTTTCCGTCGTAAAGATAGATTTGACAACCACGACTGTCAGCCCAATGGAGGGACTCGCGTTATTTTACGAAAGGAAAAAAATTGCACTCATGTGCTTTACAATCTATACGCGTCAACAACACATTTTGCTCGTCGTTGATTGAGATTTTGAAGCTTTTACAGAACCGACTGTTAAGAGTCAACCTCCTATCGATGCGTCTTATTTCAATACCTTATCAAAACAATCGTCCATTTGTGTAGGATTCAATGTTGTGAATGCTTTTAATGCGACACGCAATACCCATACTACGCTTCGGGGGAAGATGTAGCACATCACTTGTTAACGTCGGTAATCGTACTTGCTCATGATTATGACACATGTGTTGACCAACCCTATCCGCTTGTCATGCGGCCGGACGACGAACTTCATTTCAAGAATGCGACGCAGTGTCATATCTGTGAAGGGACATTATCAGACTCATACAATTGTCCGTGATCACGATCATCTCAAGGCATGTATCGCGGTGCTGAACATAATGCATATAATATAACTATAAAGTTCCTCTTCATATTCCCATATTGATTCATAATTCGGCTTGCTATGATTTTCTTCGACTACGTCGATTTGTAATTGAAAATCGATGTGCTTCTCCTCACCGAAATTTTTGAATCGATTTGAAACTTGTGTTTGAAGGTGTACATGCTCGATCGAACACATCTCACTACACCGTCTCTGGCGTGGGATGCTATGTTAAAAATGACATATGAGTCATTGGAACTCCTTACTGATGAAGACAAACTCATGTTCTTTGAACGTGGGATTCGCGGCGGTCTTGTCCAAGTCAGTCAACGATATGCGAAGGCAAACAATCCGTTTTTGCATGATCAGTATAATACTCATGAACCAGATTGTTATCTTCAGTATATCAATTGTAATAATTTATATGGACTGGCAATGTCTCAAGCCTCACCCATCGGTGATTTTCAATGGGTGTCGGATACCGCAAACTTCAATGGAGGAGGATACTGGTTAAGTATTAGACGTCGATCTCGACATTCCGGAACGTCTCCATGACACCTTCATCGACTTACCACTTTGTCCTGAGACACAGATACTGCCTCGTCCGGGGAGTCGACAATCGAAACTCATGGCTATGCTCCTTCCTAACTGTAACTATGTCATTCAATTTCGCCATTTACAAATGGCGTGGGACTTAAGCTACAAGCTTATTCGCGTACATAAACTCCTCTCTTTTCGTCAAACGCGTTGGCTTCTACCCTACCTTGAATTCAACACCGCGTTACGAAAGAATGCTACATCAACGTTTAAAATGATTTTTTTTAAACTCATGGTGAATAGTACTTATGGAAAATCTTGTGAAAATGTGCGTCAGCATCGTCACATATATCTTGTTAACACGTGGGAAGGACGTTGTGGTGCGCGGAAACTCATTCTGGATCCAAACTTTCTATGTAGTCGACCGATTGAAGGAGATCTCATGACAATCGAGTGGCGAAACGCGGAGGTAAAGATGAACAAACCTATTTATGTGAGATTTTCAATATTAGAATTCTCTAAATTTCATATGTTCGACTTTTTTAATACATTCCTCAAACCACAATTTCCAGACTTAAAACTTATATTTAGACACGGATTCATAAATTCCGTTCACGTGACGCAATGTATATTAGGTCATGACTTGTTGTTCTTTCTACTATGACACATCAACGTTTGATGCTTTAAATATATTTAAAATCTTCCCATGTAATAAATAAAGATTGGGACTCTTTAAGAATGAATGCGAATATGATATACTCAGAATTTGTGGGCCTCCGTTCTAAAATGTACGCTATTCAAACACTCTCCCAGCTTACCTCATGCAGAGCGAAAGGTATAAAGTGGTCAAATACTATCGTATTGCGTACTATAAAGACTGTTTATTTCATGAAAAAAAAAGAATGGAGGTTCAACATTGCATTCGCTTAAAAGCACATACACTTTATTCTTTGGAGCAACAGAAGTGCTCTGTTCTGTGTCGATGACAAACGTCATTGAGTGAATAAGGTAAATAGTTTTCCGTGGGGTCACTACCGCATTGTCGAGAGTGAACCGTTGTCTTGAGCAAACATGGAGTGTCCACCACTGACAGACATGGAAACGCAAGTGTAGCAACATGTAAACGCTATGACTGATTATATGTTGGACATTCTATCCTATGTACGTGACACCAACCACAACGTCATCGTTGACATCGCCATTCAGGCTCATTTATTGCGTTGAGGCATTATTTAAAACGTTGCATTGCGTTGATGTCGATGCACGTGTTTCTGGCGTACAGCACTCTGGACCCTCGATCATCCTAATGAAAACCTTCCACCCCCTTATAATGATGCTACATCATCCTAAAAGAAGATTGTTTCTGTTTCAGTGTACAATCTGTAAAGATGTTTTCACCACCCCATCATCATCCTCTGCCGTCACATCTTTTGCTGCTGGTGTTTAAAAGCGTGGGTGGTGGAAACAGCGCGACTCCTTCCCGTTGTGTCGCACTTTCTTATTAAATTATAGAATTATGTTTTGGTATGTGATATGCCAAAGACCACGTTTTGAAAATATTATNTATATATATATATATATATATATATATATATATATATATATATATATATATATGAATAAAAAGTAAGATATAAAAAAGGAAAGAATCACTCATTCATCCATCAACTTTCATAGGGTGGTCTCATACATGTTCACTCACACATGACGGCTTGGGCGGTCACAGTGTCTCCAGCTGTTGTTATCATACTTCGCCAGCTCCAGGCGTAAGAGACAGTGACGAAAACGTGGGTGTCACCCTCGGCAGTAGTGGCAGAAGTAGTTAAGGTAGGGGTGCCCACAAGGGGGGGGGGTCGTGACGCAAAATGCGTCATCGAAAATTTGGGAAGGGGGTTCGAAAAATTGAATTTTTTTGGAAGTTTAAAATATTTAATGCTTAAATAATAATATACTTTAAAAATAGCATGTATTAAAATAAAAATCACAACAACATATTCATTTTTAAACTTTACGGATATTTTAATGCGATAAAATATTTTCAATTCATTTTCGAAACTGATGTATAAATCGTAAAAAGACATGCCGCGCAGTGATCTAGACCGCTGAATAAGCAGACACAAGCGTGGGATACAGGTCGGGGGGTTTTCATGTCAATCAAAAGATCGGATGATCCATCACCTTCGCGTGAAGGAAAAACATCAGATACCTGCCTCTCTATCTTGCAATGGTAAGGTTACTCAACAGCGGACGATCTAGAAAACAGAGTTGCACTGAAGATTTATTGCTTTGCCTCCAGTGTAATTCGTTCAGTGTGCGTGATCAAGGTCGGAGCAAAATTTTATATTTCGTCTTTCCCCCCATGTTTTGCCGTTCGGGTGCCTACGTGTTTTTATTATAATGCTTTACCCGATTTGTGAGGAATTGATAAATTTTTACTTTGTTGATAATAATTTTTGCGTTTCTTGTGAGTCATAAACTCTTAGATATGACATTAGACCTTGCCAAAAAATATTAAAAATTTTAAATACTTAAGTCATGTGCATTGGTGGTGGATCTTCTGAGTCGTAGTCTGAGAAAGCGTCAAGCGCTGTTCAAGCGTTACTGCGTGCTGATTAAGGTAAGAAGAGAGGTGAAAGAAAAACTGTTGTTTCTCGAATTTTACGTTGATATTGGATTCTTTAA
The DNA here is from genome assembly GCA_002313205.1 of Laupala kohalensis. Lineage (NCBI taxonomy): Eukaryota > Metazoa > Arthropoda > Insecta > Orthoptera > Trigonidiidae > Laupala > Laupala kohalensis. The sequence goes on along the minus strand of NNCF01130797.1, from coordinate 25,410 downwards.
TATACATTTCGTTCACGAATATTTGCAGTCACGCACACCTATACTCGTTACAAATTATATTACGTTTTTCTTCAGGATTTTTATGGCCTACGTTTCTTATAATCGAATGACAAATCTGCTTCTTGCCTCATCCAGTTGCTTTATACATATTACAAGTAAAGTATGGTTATTTGAAATTTAAAAATTCAAACTCTATTCGACTATTTTCCACCATTTTAGCTGCTGAAATATAAATTAAAACCTAATTATGTTATTTTAATCTCATTTAAATTTATCCTTTGTGAGTAAAATGGATATAGGTGATGAACATTCTTTTTACTTTCTCTTATACATGGTCTAGAGACATTACTGTAATTAAGAAAGAAACCGCGAGATTATAACATAAATATTAGTTTTTAATGTCTCTGATACCGAAAGTATTTTTTAACACGACGTGCATAATACCGAATAGCCTCTAGAATATCAGAAGAAAGCTGGGTACCTCCCTCACTGACACATCTTTGTTCCCAAACGTGTGTGTCAGAGTTGCTCACACCAACGTCCTTACCATTCACGGTCGGAATGATTCACCTACTGGATGTTTCTTGGTGAAAATTACTTTTTATTGTGCAAGTAAAATACAAAAAATAGTTTTATTTTGGATTCTGCGCAACATTTGAAGAAAAATGGTACCAAACAATAACCATTTTCAAGCAATCATTTTCCCATTATTTTATACGCAAAATATTAAACTGCTGTTGTCAATATAAATATAGGATTCATGAAAATGGTTGTTTTATTCTTTGTAAAGTTAAATTGCGTACTATATAGATAAGAGTTTTCAAAGTGTATGAGAAAGTATGTGCATTGGTTTTGCAAACAGGTTTTGATATGGAGTATGGGTAAATAAGAGGGATAAAGTTGTAAAATATTTCTAAATTTTTGGTATATGATTTGGAAGTGAGTCATAGAGAAGGGGGATAACATTTTTTGGGGGTCTCGCAAATATGGGGGGGGGNNNGCGTCATAGGGTTTAGGGGGAGCACCTCTGGTTAAGGAACTATTCACGAGTCATCGCAGTGCCCCCTATGGGGTATTCCCTATGATTAGGGGATGGTCAGAATTGACAGGTCGAAACAGATCTTGATTTTTTTCACTGAAAGTGTATATTGAATTGAGTACACTGTTAAAATTTTAGCTGCTGAGACGCACTGGAAGTAGCTTTTAATTTTTTTTAAAAAGGCCAAACAAAAACGCTTCAAATGACCGATTGTACATCCCTCAAAGGTCGGCGATAAGGAAGGAAAGGAGTGAGCGAACGCGCTGGACAGCTGATTATGTAGGTTTCTTTTCCAAGTAATTAAACTAGCTGCATAATTACAACTATAATTATTGTCATTTTTTGCAAGAGTATATTAAATTTTCATTATTCAGCAAATATAGAACTAATGATCAAACAGTTGAAACTCGCATTACTTCCTTAACACAGTTCTCTGTTAAAATATTCCAATATATTATTTTCTTCTTTTGTTAGATTGAAGTCAGACATTCGAAATTATTAAAGCTTTATCACATTATTTGAAATAATGTTTCGTAATAAATATATCAAGATTTTCAATTTAATGCAGTCATACTGTTGGACCAAAAATGTTTCAATTTACTATTAATACATTCATCCTGTGATGTTAGTTGGGAAAAAATGATATATGTAATTCTGCATAAACTATTTTTTATTCTTTGTAAACATTACAAAAATGATATGACACTGTACTGTGTTGAAAACACACATTCGCTTTGCATCATGCACATCTAATGAATTAGATGTTTGCACATTCTTTAATTTCATAAAAATTACTTTCACAACTGCTGTGACCAGACAAAACAAAAATTTAAAAGGAAATGAAATATAGAAGCCTAAGTCCTTATCAGTAACGTGGAAGATGGCCGATTGAACCAAGGCCATCTGTGACAGTACGTAACGCGAAGTGTTGTTGCGTCACACTAGAAGCACAGGTTTGGACAACTTTCCTACAGAAAGTTCGTACTCTTTTTTGATACTTCCAAAAACATTTAAAGCTACTTCTAGTGCATCTCAGCAGCTAAAATTTTAACAGTGTACCCAATGCAATACACACTTTTAGTGAAAAAATCAAGACCTGTTTCGACCTGTCACTTCTGACCATTCCGTTGTGAGATGTAGAAAAGTTGGGAGTGACGAGGTGGAACACCGGTGTCCCCTTTTGAGATCAAATCCGGATACTCGGGTAGGGTGCACTCTCTCGAAATGGTCTACTCCACTCTCTCTCTCTCTCTCTCTGCGAGCCATCTCTCTAAACTCTCTCACTCTCTGCGAGCCATCTGTGTTTTGAACATGCTGCCTCAACATTGTCACTTGGCTTCGTGACCCAGTTCCTGCGCCGCGAGCCACTTCGTCTTCATGACATTACCCCTTTTCCGTGGTAAATATCAGTGTTACCATCATGTCGTGAGACAAGGGACCTCACCGCCAGTACTCTTCCCTTGCCCTCATTTTACATAAAATATAATCCTTTTGTAAGAAATGCATTCTCATTTCTACATTTCACTTCTTCCCCGCCAAATGCTCTTGCCCGCGTCAACCAACTTGACGATGTAGGAACATAACTTTCTACGAAGATACCTCTCCAACAGCATCATTAGATGAATACCACAATTCAAAATATATCATGTCACCATTGTTTACTGTTTACGATTGTACTCCCGCAGCATGGCCTCTTGCATACGAGAAGTCCAAAGCACTACAATGTCCCAAGGCCAACACATACTAAGGTCAGGACAAGGAGTATTAAGCGAACGTATCGTTCGTCATAAATGAAATACTTTACTTGTATATCTCCTGAGGAGTAAGGATAAACAAACAACCCTTGTGACGCCACCCTCTGAAGCCACTCCCTCAAAG
>NNCF01130797.1:0-11185 GCA_002313205.1 Laupala kohalensis | reverse complement strand
ATAAATATGATATAAACATAAATATAAACTCAAAATATGTTTACAAGATAAACGATTGTCTTCCTTCATTATTGTCTATTGCTCTTTAAAGAGTGAGTCGCGAGTAATGCCGCACTGAGTGCAGTACGCGCCCACTCACGTTTGCATTGTTCACGTCCCTTGCGACGCAATCCTTGCTGGTAAGTACTATTTACATATTGTTTCTCATTGTATTAGTCTTTATCACAATTTTCTCATATCTATATTTTTTCCCTATTAGATTTGAAATAAATGAGTCCAATGGCGGATCAATGGGGGGCATAGGAGCCCCCCCCCATTGGACCTGAACTCTTAATTGATAAAATTGAAGTTGATAAATGACATACTTTGTAAAAGTGGTATCAGAATAATATTTGTTATTGTTATTAATAATACCAGATTGTCATATTTATTTAATTTTTATTGATGCATTTCATTTGAAGGTAATTCATAAAATTTGTGCGTATAACCATAATTTTTTAGAAAAATTCTCCCCGGTTATCCCCCGATTATTAGTGTAGATCCTGCACCGAAAGAGTCAACACGTTGAGATTGTGTGCATTATTTGTGTTAAGTACAATATTTAGTTCTATACCAACAGAAAAATATTTTTTAAATTTTGTACCGTAAGAGAATTGTTTGAACTGCTTTATTGAATAATCGACAAAATGGGGACTATGGTGTTTCTTTTCAGCTCACTTCTAGGTTGATTTTTGTTGCTAAATTAGGTTACTCAATTTTGAATAGAATAAACAAATCTTTACATCTTCGCATTATTTTGAGACCAATGCCATTCATCGTTCCCAATGCGTATGATAGTTTAATTTTTGAATATTCCACAGTCCGCTTTCAAAATTATTTACTTATTCTCCGTCACCTCATTTTTTATCATAATCGAAATTCGTGATAAAAACTACTAAAATATAAAATTCATATTATTTCATTACAAATGGTTTTTTTCTGCGAAATGCACATCCGGGATATATTCATAATTAATTCGACCATTCTTACTCTTTTTCCACCTTATCTGTCATTGTTTTAATAATTCTGCTGTAATCGTTTTCATTTTTTCTTCCCTCATCTTCTCTATAATTTCCCTTATATAATTTCAACACACCTGTATTATCTTTATTAAATTTTGTCACTCCCACTCTTACCAAACTATAAAATACTATTGTCACTTTTTCTGTTACATATTCGAAATGCTTCGTGAATAATAACTCTCATACAATATTATGCTTAAATACCTGTATGAATGTAGTATCTGTATTTTCCTGTCTTTCAGTTTTATTAATTGATTTCTTCTGTTTTGTTTTGACAGGCCACACCATAGTCATTTTGTATTTGTGCTTGCCATAGTCAGTCAAATTTCCTCAGTTAATTTAACTATTTTATCCGTTAATTTAACTATTTTATATTTTCCCTCTTCAATCACCGCCAAATCATAAGCATATGCCGCAAAACTGTTATTCTGTCTTCATAATTCCAAAAAGTTATTCATTACTATTATCCAGAATAAGAACCCCGTTGCCTATCCTTGAGGACATCGCCGAGTCTCTGATCCTATAATTATTTCTCGTCCAATTTTATAAAACATTGTCCAGTTTGTTAAATATTATCTAACCAACGTAGTTAAGTATGCAGTTGTTTTCATCTTCATTAGAGATAAAGTAACAATCGCCATCGCACACTAACAAAGGCTCCTTCCACATCAAGAAAAATATACATACTATAATTTTCCTTTCTTCCATTTACTTTACTAATCATCCTCAACACTTCTTCCTCGTCGAAATTCATATTGCATTTTATTCAATGAACCAGTTTCTACTTCATGCTCAATTATTTTATTACCTGTCCACTTATGTAATAGTTTCCCTAATGTAACAAGTGAAGGTCTGTACGACTTTCGGTTCCCTGGATCTCACTTCTCATCTCTAAGAAATAATTTAACTTCCACTTCATTTTAATGTGTTGGAAATTCTTCCTTAATACACTTGTATAAATTTAACAACTCTTCCCCTAATAGATAAAATTCCTGTATCATTTCGTGTTGAATTTAATCGTATCCTACTGATTTCAGTTGCTTTAATTGTTTTGTCATTTCTTTTAACTCATTTTCTGTCATCTCCCCTCTTTTTCTAACATCGTCTATTTCCACTTATATTTCTTCCACCTCCTCCTCCGGAAACAACGTCCCAACAACTTTCCTTCTGTACTTATTCCTAAAGGTTTTTCTCATTTCAATATTCTCAACTCCTTTGTCTACCAATTCTGTCCTCCCCTCCCTTTATACATTCTTCCTCTAGCTTCAGTAATCCCTTACAATTTATAATTTCACTTGTATAAATTTAACAACTCTTCCCCTAATAGATAAAATTCCTGTATCATTTCGTGTTGAATTTAATTGTATCTTACTGATTTCAGTTGCTTTAATTGTTTTGTCATTTCTTTTAACTCATTTTCTGTCATCTCCCCTCTTTTTCTATCATCGTCTATTTCCACTTATATTTCTTCCACCTCCTCCTCCGGAAACAACGTCCCAACTAACTTTCCTTCTAACTCTCTCCATGTTCAAATTACTTCATTTTCCATGGCATGCCATGTCTCTTTTTTCTTTATTTTCCCAGCTGTCATTTTATAAGGATTCCCCCAAGATGTTTTCCTCTGTACTTATTCCTAAAGGTGTTCCCAACTTTGCTTTTTCGTCATCATTACTGCTATTTTAAATTACTGTCTCGCTTGTTTATAATCATTCCTTGCTTCTGATTCTTGTCTTCGCTCCTTGTACCGCGCTAAAATGCGTCTAGCCCTTCGTTTTTCTCATTTCAATATTCTCAACTCCTTTGTCTACCAATTCTGTCCTCCCCTCCCTTTATACATTCTTCCTCTAGCTTCAGTAATCCCTTATAATATATCTATCGTATCCTCCTTCGCATTTATCTCTCTAATTTGCAAACACAATGCACTACAAAACTCCTCTGATATCCTGTACATTTCCCAATCCATCACACGTTTTATTTCATTTCTCTGTATTCTATATCCAGCATTTATCTAAACTACAATCGCTCCATAATACCGTTGTACACGTTCCTTTATACATCAACTTGATAACTTATTATTTATAAATAACTTTAACCGTGTTAAGAGCGTGAAATTTATTAGCGATGAAACCCGTGAACACATAAATGTATTCTCTCCAAATGTGTTATGTATTTGCAATCCATTCTCCAAAATAAACTTTTCCATTTCTTTACCTCATTTGTTTTGCTATCCCTCCATTTAGATCTTGCGTTTGCATACTATATCTTCCCTGGAGAAATCTGCCAAAATATGTTTCATTCTTTGTAGATCAATTTTTATATTACCACCATGTCGACTGTACATGTTTACCATAATTATTTGTTTTCCGTTCTTTTCTCATAGAACCATCTCAAAGATTTCCTCTGAATGCCTTCAGATTGTCATTATATTTGTCTTTATCGTTTACGTATGTAACTACCCATGAATTTTCTTGCGTAATTACCTGAAAAGCTAGTGATACATGATATAGTATTCCTTTTGGGGAATAATGTCCTTGTATACAAGCTACTGCTATTCTATGTCTCCTCATATATTCACCTAATTCTTGTGACACTGTTTAAGTCCTTTGTAAATTTTGATGCAAAATTCTAAATTCTATATTCACTTGTTTGTCTCATTATTTTGTACTGTTTGTACTCTGGACAATCCTTTGATAATGTAGAATGCATTGCGTCTTGTTTCTTTTGTGTACAGTTAACACACCGTGGTATTTCCTGTTTATTTTTGCAGTCTTTGTCTATTTTCAGTTAATCCGCAATGATCTCATCCGTCTGTTCAGTACACTAATGGGCTCTAATGACCTCGATGTTGACGAGCCCGAAAGCCCTAACAAAAAAAGTACACCTCTTCGCAAAATGTTCACTTCTTTGACATCTGATAGGTTATTATGACTCATCAACTCTGTAACACCTGTTTTTTTAGTATTTTGCCTTGTTTAATAATCTTTCGAAAACTTTCAGATCTAACTCCATATTCCAATTTTCTCGCTTTTCAGAATTTCTCTGTATAACATCCGTACATGTTTCTCAAAGCAATCTTTTTCCTCTTTTGTGTCGAAAGTTTTCCATGCAATCTCTTGTCACTTCTCTTTCAACCAAATCCTTTTCCAATCGATAAACCTTTAATCTTGACCTCCTACGAAACACCTTATTCTTCAATTTTGGTACATCTCGTATTAAGATATTTTTTTTCTTCAAGGAAGAACTATCAATAATTCTTTTCCTTCTTTTCCCTTCGTAATGTCAATTTTGATCGTCTCCGTATGTTCCTTAAGTTTTTTCTTTAGTCTCATACCTTCTCTGTCTTCCCTCCTTGCGTCAATTAAAGAATTTCATTTTGATCATTCTCTCCATTCATGTCTGCCATGTCCTTTCCGTACTACACACGCATATATTGCCTTACAGCAGCTATTTCTCCGCCGAGGCGTTTCTCTATTTCCTTCAATTGCTCGACACTTTTTGCTCGTATCGAGCACTCACGTTTCTCGACATGTTTTAAAAACTCATACCTATTCTCTTTTATGTATTTCCCTATCTTGTTTTCAATTCTATTGAAGCACTCATCAACCACATTCACTAGCACTTCTTGTGCCATTTCCCTCCCTTCATTCCCTGTCATTCTATTTTTCCTCTCTAAATATTCTAGCTTATCATCTATTTGATCCATCAATACGTCTTAACATCCTCGTGTTCTTTCTAAAATAGTGTCTTCAAATTAAGAGAATTTTTCATACAACCTTTCCATTTTTTATCTCTAAACTTCGATTTATCTCTTCCCTTTTTTCTTGCATCTGTTCCAATTCCTTTTTTCTCTTAGCCATTTCACCCTTCATCCGCTCCAACGCGTTCTCTATTTAGACTGCTCTCTAAAACCACCTGTAATTTTTCTCTCTGAATTTTTTTAACGTTTTGCTAATGTCATAAAAACGTCCTGTCCTTCTTTCCTATTCTTCCATGTTCACTTCAGTTTCCTCAATTTTATCGTTTTCCTTTCCTCTACTGTGACTAATATCCTCCTTTTCTACATTCATTGTTTCTGGTAGAAACTTACTCCCTAGCTTCATCACCCTCCTACTACTTCGCTGCCTCGAATCATCCAACTTCTCCCTTTCCGCCATTTCTTCTTCAAAATGGTGTGTCCACCGTGCAAAATTGGTAATTTTGTTTTCCTTGATAATTTTTTATGCAATTCTCCGCCTCAATATGCTCTTCTTTTGCACAAATCTCCCAACCGTTCCCAATATATTGTTGATTTTGCAAAACTGTTTGATTCACTTGCACGTCTCTTAAACCGCTGCTCCGGTTTGAACCTATGTTATACCCAATGACTTATAACAATATTGAAACGCTGCACACCGTTTAGGTCCTATTCAATAGTCACGTCTGCATTTTGTCACACGTGTTTCCATTCCTGTGTTATGGACGTTACAATATAATTTTTTTCTGCTCATCTTCTCATTGTTAGCTAATCAGATTCTCGATGCAAATAGTCCTAATGCGCCGATTGGGCCCTGCAGTAATGTTACAAGTCTGAGGAAACATTTCTCTAGTGAATTATATAAACAGCGTCAGGAATCGTCTAATATTTTTTCCTATAAGTCCGTCACTGAGATGAATACAAGTCTCCTACAGCAGAAATTTTCTAAGTCTCAGGTTAACTCTGAATGGTTAAAATTATATGTCCACTTTCAACGTAACAGAAATCCAGCATATTCTAGTGTATCAAGTAGTCGAACAACCAAGTCATGGCAATTATTCTAATTCTGTTGTTAAACTTACATTATTGTACACAAGCAGCGGCAGGTATACAGCGAGAGCTGTAGTTCTTATAGGAACCTTGCTTTTGAGCGGACGGACATCAAGCGCAGCTTACGTAAGAATCTCTTTAAGGGGGAGTCAGGATCAAAATCGAGCATCAACAAGGCCCCTGGGTATAAAGGGTGGAAGGAATCTAGTAATCAGCCGAGCATCCTCTAGACCCCTGGCTAGGGAAGAGGGATTGGTTTAAGCTGTATACCCGTCGTCCAGAGATTCCCCTTACGTGCTTTTGCTGTTGCTCTTTATATAGTGTATATCCGCTGAGTTTACCTCCTGCCAACGCCTTTGTCGCCTGCAGTTCGACGCGCGAGCGCGCGCCACCCGCTTTACGACAGAAGGAAGGTGGAAGATACCTATCTTACATATCTAACGGTAGGAGAAAAGTAGTAATGACTGACTCATCTTACAAAGTGAAGTTGAGACTTGGGTAAAGCAGCGTCAGAGTGCAGGTTCGACTGAGACCGTTGAGTCAATTCAGGCCGAAAGGAAGTGACGTGGGAAGTAATCCGCAGACCATGAAGTCAATTCTAACCGAGGAGAGTAGTAGAGAATTTGACAGACATTTTTAGGATCAGTTCTAACAGACAGGTGGAGTGGAGACATAACCCTCTCACTCTCTCTCGCGCGCGCCAATGTCTGGCGTATTTATATCGTGGCCCGCTCCCAGTCAGCACACCTGTATCGCATAGGTGAGAGCTTCCGATGCGCGAGACATTTGAGCAAGCCTCACGACAACATAGTCGATTCTATTTTCTCACTGTATTCTACATTATTCACTGGCTCTATTCAACTTTTCTCTTCTTCAATCGTCAGATCATGCCACAAACGTCATATGCTCTGTCTCCTTAATTTCCAATGCGTTTAATACTACTGTTATCCAGAGAAAGAGAGCCGTTGCCGATCTTTGAGGACGTACTCGACTCCCTTGTCTTATTTTTTTCCCTTCAATCTTTCTAGTTTTGTTTACTTTCTCGTCCTATTTTTTAAACATTGTTCGGATGTACAATATGATCTAAATAAATTAATTTTCCAGGTGTTTTCATCTTAATTAGTTTCGTGTATCAATAGCTGCCACACACAAAGGTTCCTTCCACACCAAGAAAATTAATCTTATTTTTCCTTTCTTCGTTTTACTGCATTAACCAACCACATTACTTCTTACTCTGTACGTCTTTCTCGTTGTTTTCATTCAATAAACCAAGTTGTCTTCATTCAATAAACCATTTTCTTCTAATGCTCAAATATATTATTCCCTACCCACTTATCTAATACTCTCCCTCAAGTCGTGACACATAATATACGATCTTGGTTTCCCTGGATCTCGCTTTTCATCTTTCAGATATAATTTGACTTACACCATTTTCCAATGTTTTGGAAATCCTCCTTCCTTGTTACACCTGTTGTAATATTAACAACTCTTTCCCTAATATATGGTAACTTTCCTATATAATTTCATGTTCTAGTCCATCGTGTCATATTGATTTCCACCCCTTTAATTATATCATTTCCTTTAACTCATTGTCATCTCACCTTTTTCACCGTCTATTTCTAACTCATCCACCTCCAGTGGAAACAACGTCCCAGATATCTTTTCTCCTAATTCTGTCCATGCCCGAATTACTTCATCGCGAGTCATACCTATTATTTCTTTACCTTTTCAACTGCCATTTTATAGGGGATTCTGCAACCTGTTTTCCTGTGTACTTCTCCCAAAAAGCAGTCCCAATTCTGCTTCCTTGCCCTCGTTACTGTTACTTTTGTTATGATATGAGGTTATGCACAGAACAATGTAACGAGGGTTTGTGATTTGTTGTTATCTGATTTGTTTGCATTATTGGAGTATAGAAGTGTTTTTAAAAGACAACATATGTAATATGGAATGAGTTGTATTGAATATAAGTAACAAATTCAAGTGTTGTTTCTTAACAAAACATAACATGGCACAGTCGGTTCGGATTCCAGATCTTCGAGAATGTGAATGGTGAAGATTTAAGAAGGAATTCAAGATATTCTTGATAGCAAGTGAAAAAACGAGAAAGATGAGAAAGATGAGAAGGGAAAGATTGGCCTGTACTTTACCATCATTGGACCTGAGGTTGGTAAAGTTTTTGAGGCAGGATCACGAAGAAAAACACTTAAAAAGGTATTCCAATATTTTGATAACTATATCATTGAGACAACTAATGTTGTTTGGACGGTTTGAATTTATGGAAATTTATCAGAAAGAAGGGGAACACTTTAAAGACTTTCTAATAAGATTGAAACAGCAAGCGGCTTATTGTGCATTTAAGGTATTATGTGCGCGTTGACTGAAGTCAAGTTGCCAACTATTCACGAATCTTGGAAATATTCACCAAAGTGTTTCTCATTAATTAGTAATTCATTGTACTGATTTTTTTATATAGGGCGAGAACAATTATTTTGTGATTTTAAAACTTGAGAATTAATTTACATTGTCGTTTGACTTCTTTGACAACTGTCTCAGTCTTAAGTCGCGTGATGCGGCTGCCATTTCCGTTAGAACAGTATTTTCCACAGCGAATTATTCTTGAAATGCCCCGTAAGGTACGAAAATCTTAACATCATCGCGTTCCTATTTCCTGTTTTAGTAGATTTCTTTCGCTATGTTAAGCCGGTACTTTTGCCAGAATAAAAAGAACATGATCCCGCTAAAGTTTCTCCATATAAGCCCATAGTAATTTAAAGTCAAATAATTCAAAATTTTGCGCCTTAAGAGTATGAAAATTCATCGCCACTGGATACAGAAAGTTTCAAACTATCATTTAAAACCTTTTTGAGAGATACTTAAGCTTAGTCGATCTGACGCACATAATACCTTAAAGAAGATGAGATGATTAGGGATTCGGTTGTCTTTGGTATTAGAGATGTTGACTTAAAGAGAAAATTGTTAAAAGAAAAGGGGCTTAATCAAGAGAGAGCAATGGACATTTGTCGTCAGAGTGAGGCAACTCGAGAGAGATTATAGGTTATGGACTCTAGAAACATAAAAGAAAATATGAAAGTGTCCCTTGATGAGGTGCAAAAAGGATATATAGAGAACAAGATAACATGTAAATGGTATGGTTTAGAATATGTCAGAGGTCGTTGCCCAGCTTACGGTAAAACATGCATAAAATGTAAACAGAAAAACCACTTTCAGTCCGTTTGCCATAGTACTATGTGCAAGTCAGAGATATATGACATTAGCAGTGAAGAGCCAAGCTGGTGATGCTTGGATAGAAACGGTCAGATGTAATGGGAAGCTAATTAACATGAAAGTTGGCACAGGAGCTCAAGTTAATGTAATATCCCATCGGGACGCTGCCAGTCTGGTATTGAGGGGTCTAACTCGTAATAAAATTGTGATTAAGGCATTTGGCGGGAAAAGATATAGGCCTTTAGGATCTGTAGAGTGGAAGCAAATAATAATGCAGAGAATTTTGGGTGATTAGGCCGACTCCCTGTGAAACACCATATTAAACTAAAGGATAATGCTTTACCTGTCGTAAGGCCTGCTCGGAGAATTCCGTATCGCTTAAAAGACGGGTTGAAAATAGCATTAAACAAGTCAGAAAATAGAAGTATAATCGAGAAAGTAGATAAACCAACAGCTTGGGTGAGCAACTGGGTGCCTAATGGTGATTTGAGGGTGTTTAGACCCAAAGTTCCTTAATGAGGTTATAGAACGAGAATATTCATCTACTCCTACTCAAGATGCTCAAGTCGCCTTACAGGGAAAATAACTTTTTACATTCTTGGAAATCAAAGATGGATACTACCATATAGAGTTAGGTAATGAATCGGCTAATTTGTGCACTTTTCCCACTCCATTTGGGCGATATCGATTTTTACATTTATTGGGGTCCATTCTGCACCTGAAGTATTTCAAAAGAGAGCAATGTCTGCGTTTAAAGGTATAGATAGAGTTCGGATATTTTTGGATGATCTAATTTCAGCTAAAGATGAGAGAACCCATGATAAGATTCTAGTCGCAGTAATGAAACGAGCTGAAGATTGGGGTATCAGATTCAACGCAAATGAAGTACAGTATAAGCAGAACTCGGTAAAATAACTGGGACATATTTTAAAAAAAAATGGTGTTAAAATTGATAAATGTTTCTCGAAGCTATAAAAATGCCAGAACCACGAAAATGTGAAAGAAGTTCAAACGATAATGGGTTTGTGCAGCTATCTAAGTGAATTCTTGCCTAACCTTGCGCAAGTGACGGCTTCGTTGAGATGTCTTATGAAAAACGGTGAGCCGTGGAAATAGGAGGCAGAAGAAGTGAAGACATTTAAAAAATTACAGTCTTTGCTAACCGACCCACCAGTGCAAAAACTTGTTTGATTCCTCGAAGGAAACACATGTATATGTAGATGCGAGTATAAGTGGTTTAGGTTGTAAACTGATTCAGGGAAATGAACCTGTCGCGTATGGATCAAGAAGTCTTAATGAATCAGAGAAACGCTATGCTCAGATTGAGGAGTTGCTATCCATTTACTTTGCATTTAAGAGATTTCACACTTACGTAAATGGAGTATGTATACTGACTACGAACCTCTGATAACTGTCTTTTAAAGAGAGTTGTGTCAAGTTCCAACAAGACTACAGCAGTAGAGTCTTTAGGCCACTTACGGCCCACAAAAACTGGAAAAACCCACTTATCACCGGATGTTGCGGTTTTGTGGTTTTGACAGGAAGGGCAATGTACTAGGACAGATAACACCATGTTAAGCATAGGCAATTAGACAAAATGTGTCACTTTCTAGGACAGTTGTGGTTTCACCAACAAAAAAGGCGTGTTGCATCGCCCCTTATGGGTTTTCCCCATCACCCCACCCCCTGACCTTGAGGGTTTTCCCCAAGTGTTGCGCAATAGCTGACAAAATGTGATGCAATGTTGCGTTATGAGAGGAGAGGTGTGAGGGGGAGGGGTGCAAATGATGCAATGTTGCGCAATAGCTGATGAGAGGGGTGGGGGTGCATATGATTTATATAAAAAAATAATAATGTTTATTTATGCAACATAGTCTATCCCATAACTTTTGGAATTTTAAGAAGAAATTGCTTTCAAAAGTCAGTGTTTAATCCATACCTTATGATGAAACAGGTGGTGACATCAGAAGAAGGGGGATGCAAATGATGATAAGACATGAGAGAGGGGGTGCATATGATTTTTATCAAAAAATTATTTATGCTACATTGTCTATCCCATAACATTTTGAAGAAAATTGCTTTCAAAAGACAATGTTTAATACATTCCTTCAAT
>NNCF01130796.1:107308-150632 GCA_002313205.1 Laupala kohalensis | reverse complement strand
GTTTTATGTGTACTCAACTTTGGCACGGTTGTGTACATTAATTCTGTAGTCCCATCCTGGCCCGGGTTTTTCTCCGATTTTCCTTCGGGTAGAGGCGGATTTCTTATACAGGTTAGCTAGGATTTATCTAGGGGCGTGTTTATTGTAACAATACATCGTGAATTTAGTGTTATTTCAATTCCTAAGATTTTTAAACACTATACTCAGGATAATTATAGTTCAGTAATAATTTGTACATGTAAATTTTTTGCGTTAAATTACAAACATATTGACATTCTATTAGTATTATAACTCATAGCTAACTTTTCNTTTGAATCCGCCTCTGCCTTAGGGCCCTTGATCGGAATTGATGGGATGGTCCCTTGCTTGCTTCCGGAGAGTGAATTAGTTTATTGTCCTCCACGTGGTCATATGCAGTTTGTACTGTTTTTTTGACAATAAATTTATTATTATTTATTAAGAACCTACTTTTTATTACGTCAATATATCTATTAAGTTAAAGTTTTCTAGTTGTGTGACGATCTGTAAGTAATATTAATATTCTTTGTCGTAGTATTTCCTTCATAATGTTAATTTAGTTTTAACAAAAGCTCTTTCGACGGAAAATCCATCTTCAGGTTCCAAAAGAGACGAAAAATACGGTATCAGTGGAAGCACTATATATGGAGAAAAACATTCAAAATCAAAGCCGGCCGATTTATTGTTATAATGATGTGGGCAATAAATAAATAAGATATTATATATATTCTACGATTTAAAACACATATTTCACATATTTTAAACCATGTATTACATTAATATATAAACAATGTAAAATGTTGGATTTTACTTGTATGTTAATAACGTGAATGAATAAGTAATAAAAATACTCATACATTATGAGATTTTCACGAATCGCCAAAAATTAAATATGTTTTCGATAGAGAGAAACACAGTTTGTAAGACGATAAACGAGGATTATTTAACACTGTAAAAGAGAGTCGTCTGGAAGAATTTTTTTTTTATTTTATTCCACCAAAAATTAAAATCATTATCATCACTAACTGTCAGTTAATTGTTTCGAAGGTAAACGCTGTCGCAATTTTGTCGCTTAATTGTGGCGCAAGCAACTTGCGAAGAGGATGCGTTGTTGTTAATTAAGACAACCGATTGAAGAGTGTGAAGGACTCATTGACACTAGCGTATCGCATTTATGTACTTGACGTTTTAACAGATCATCAAATTAATACGAAATGAATACTTGAAAATTACTTATTTAATTTTCCATATTATTCTTTCATTTGTTATGACGTCATCGTGAGGAAAAAAATAATTTCTCAGGAATACAGTTCATGTGCTCTTCATTTTAGAATGCTCTTAATCTTCACAAGCGCCTTGGATTCTTTGATTTTGACGCGAATCAAAATCGCGAATTTGTCGAAGTTCTGAATGAACGTTGCTCACATCTATGTTTATTGTCTTGTTCATTGGAACACTTTCAGCGCAATTAGAGAGGCTTTTAAGGGCAACAAACTCGCCACCAGTAGGTTGATACTCATACGTAAATGCTCTACAGTACCTCGAGATGATTTTATAAACGGCGATTTTTAGCGATTTCATCAGAACTTTTTAATAACTTTTTGTAAATTGAACTGAAATACTATATTCACCTCCGCGAGTATATAAAATCATGAGTTTTCTAAAGAATCTTGATTTATGCTCCTTGAAAACTTGGTATAGTGATTTAAAATATTAGAATATTCGACATTATAGTGATTCATTCAAATAAAATAAGGAAACGTACTCCTTTCATTGCCTTATATGGCGTAAATTTTAAATAAGATATAATAATGAATATTGTGAGTATTCTTCATTTGTACCCCAAAAGAAGACTTGGGTAGTTTAGATAGATATAGATACAATTATAGAAATATATTCGATAATATATACACCAGAACGTTGTTTATCTAGATCCACGGTTCATGTGAGTTTAATAACATTGTTTTAAATGTGGTAGCGTGTGTGACCTATATTGCGAATAAGTCTATTACATGAATTATGCAATTCAATATATTTTGGAATAAATATTGCTAGTGGAATGCAAAATTAAACATGACGTGTGTCTTGAAAAGCTAAGTTATGATAGTTTTGACAGCGTGTTCGTGTATCTGCGTGGCATATCATTGGCCTTTACATGCTCTTTTATAAATATGTTTGTTTCTTAGTTTTCATCTACAATACATTAAAATAGTCCTCTCTGCGGTACTATATTTTGGTTATTTCCAATAACCAGGTTATCAGATTTTTTATCAGGGAAACTGCTCGTCCTAGTTAGTCCGGATAAAAGATTTGACTTATAAAACTGTTTTTGAAAATTGATAACAGGGAATTAGAAAATAAATATTGATCAGACATCATATGCAATTCTTCGCACTTTCTCATTCTAGGTATTCCTTTGGATTCTTTGAAATATGAACAAATGACATTTCACCAAGGAAGAGTTTTTATAATATGAATAATTATTGCAATTTGAATTATTCTTTGCGCCAATCCGCCAAACTGGTGGAGCGCCAAGCTGTAAGACTCACAAACAGCTCTATTATGCAAACCTGTGCCAACAACATAACGGCCTGTGCGAATATCTCGCAAAGTTAATTTGGTCTGCGAATCTATTGACCTGCTTTTAAGCTTTGCGACACGTTAAAATGAGACACGTGGTAGAAAGAACTATTTTGTACGTTTTGCAGAAAGTAAAGATGGGTTCAGATATCTGTCCGCTTAGTATATACGCTTGTTTCCTCAGTAAGGCACCGATGGGTACGCTTGTTGAATTTTATAGGGATTTCTGGGATATGACGTTGTCTACGTGGTGACTTATAGTGGTGAATTTATCTTCGATTACAATAAAAATTCAACATAGCTGATAAAATTATTTTTATCTTCTTCATTATTTTTCTGAAGTAATATTATTTTTATTTTCTTTGTACAGGTTTAACTAAGTATTCATTAAGTCACTACAATTCTTTCTCACTTTTTTCTATTAGTGTAACAGTTTGTAATATCATAAAACGTGAACTTAGGAAGTGGTGAAACAAATTCATTTAGATAATAGTATCTCCCTTTAGGTAACATATGCTAATATAACCTCTCTGACGAATACAACACTTTTTAATGGCCAGTTTGAGGAAAGGCCACGTTGTTTTCCGTAAGGTTAAGTCCCTCTTAATTTTCTACCCAGAAGTCTACATTCTATCGGAGTTTTTCATTGAAAATTACAATGAAACCAAAATTGTGTGCCATGTTTCTAAATCCTATTTCTTTTCTTTTGTAATTCATTTCAAACGTTTTAGAATTTTATTCCATTATTAAGTACTTAATTTATATTTCCAGCTTCAATAAAAATTTCTATGAAAAAAGTCTTCTTATCTGTCTCATAAACTTCAAAAAGAAAATGAACGAGGAAAACATTGTGTCTGTTTTTGAATTACTTACCGCATCAAGCTTTTTCGACCACGTAGCAGTAATCTTCAGTGCTACAAAAACATTAGATTAAATTCTTTTGAAACTATTGTATCAT
The DNA here is from genome assembly GCA_002313205.1 of Laupala kohalensis. Lineage (NCBI taxonomy): Eukaryota > Metazoa > Arthropoda > Insecta > Orthoptera > Trigonidiidae > Laupala > Laupala kohalensis. The sequence continues at coordinate 147,076 of NNCF01130796.1, read as the reverse complement.
ACACAAATGATAAAATAAAACACAGTAAAGTGAATACCATCTCATAAAACAATTTAAGTTTTGCAAACACTAGACGAATCTATTAGAAAATTGGATGGCATATTTTAGATTAAGAAAGTGATAAATTTATAGTGGAAGATGAAAACATAAAAATATTCAATTATAAAAATAAAATAAATCTATAGAATAAAATGAAAGCATAAATATATTTAATAAAAGACAGAGCGAGTAGGTACGTTCAGTTTGCTCGCTCTGTATTTTATTCATTTCGCCTTATTCATACATTTTGTCCATTGCTGTAAGTTGTTTCTTTTGCACTTTGAACTCATTGAAACCATTTATAAATTAGCAGATTGTGGAGATAACAGAAAAAGCACATTGAACGTAAGAATAATTGGTGTGCGTTTCAATATAAATTTTTCATAAATACTCATCGCCAAGCCGTCCAACTCTAATAAAGCAAAAGGAATTTGTATGCGTTAAGAGTGGTCATTGTCTGAGTACGCGCACTCATATCAATACTTTCTAAAATGATTATATGAAAGTTTGTGTCAATATGACTGGTCTGTAAGCGCTGCAGTTTCATAAGATTTCCCTGGAAGAGAAATAAAGGTCTCGAACCCCCGCCGCGTGCCTCACTTGCAAAATATTGGCAGTGGGTCGCGTGGACGCAGAGGACAACGCACCCTGCAGAGTCTCAGAACACTGGTGATTTCAAGGAGGCACACAGGGGAAGATAAAGGATCAAAATTAGCTCTTCTTCCACAATAACGGATAGGAGAGTTAGTAATGGGGTTGGAGAAATTAAACTATTAAAAAATGCATTGATGTATTTACAAATAGTTATTTATGATTATTGCTAATGTATTATTCGTCTTTAACAATGTATTCGCGAATGATACAGTGATTTATTTAGAATTCTGTGACCATAGCACTCCATCAACTCACGATTCTTTATCGTACTATCGTCACGGGGAGGTTATGATCTCAACATCTCCACAGTTTCGCCTCNCCCCCCCCCCCGCACCTTGAGGTGAACTGAACTGACTTTAAATTACTTGAAACATTGTAAGATAAAATGACTACCTACAGGTCAATGTACATATTTAATCTTTTGATTACATCTACCATTAAAATTACTGATTTAACATTCTTATTATTGTCAATACTGTTTTGTCATGCTTTACAGAAATTCTTAGTCACTGGAATACATCCTGAGATTAAAACGCTAGGAATCATGCTAAATTTTAATATTATTGTATAATACAAGAAAGTAAAATAAAAAGTTTATTTCTGAGTTCACCATGTGGAAATAATTAAGTTAGAATATTCTTCTCCTCAGTAATCTACGAGAACTTCTAGTCGTTTGTTCTACTAATTACCACTGGAAGTGAAACAAAAGTGTTGGAGAAATAGAAATAAAAAACATGAATGTTAACCTCGCAAGCGTGCAGCTGGAATAGGTAGTTACATGCTGAGAAGTTGGTTGATAGTGGAAAATCAAGTAGCTGTGTGGAGGGACTTGAGTGCGATCCCCACCTGTATTGATCCGTCTGGTTTCAGCCGGGACGAGGCTGCCGACACTGCGTTGGAGTGTTCCACTTTGAACATAAGTATCAATGATGATTAGGTGCACCGATATCACTGCACTCTCCGACCCTCCTAGTGGTATATGCTCGGAAAAAATTAAAAGTCTAAAAGTATGCAATGATATCAGTTGACAGGTATATGTATTCACAAATAAACACCCATCCCTGTTATGCATACCAAGCTTTATGTGTATAAATATCGTTCTGGAAACTTTGTTGAACGTTCTAGAATTTAGCGATCTCGAATATGGTTATTGTGTCAGTCAAAAGAATATTCATGTAATTAATAATAATAATTCTCGCAAACTTCCAACCATTCCATAGAAAATCATATCAAAATATTACAAGACAATAGGCACCCTCTAGTGTTTGAAAATTACGTGAAATGAGAGAGAGATTCCATGTTTTAACTTCATGAGCCTAGCTAACTATACATAAGTATTTCTTTATACGTAAGTTAGATATGTGAGTTACCTCTGAAATTATTTTTTGCATTCGGGCTATTATATCGAAATTAACTACTAGGAGAATGAAGAATTGCTTTCAGTGAATTTTTCAAGTTTTATATGAATATGATGTGAATACAAAAACAATTGATACAAAAACAATTTCGTAATTTCATATCAGACAATGGCTGAATGTTGTAATTCTTGTGAAACTATATTGCATTCAAGAATAAGTGTCTTTTATTATTAGAAGTAGGAAGAACTTTCAGTATTTTCGCCTTAACTTTCATTGCCCACCTGGTATGTATAAAACCCCTCACATGATAGTTCAAAATATATTCAAAAATATTCATATATCTAGTTGCACCAATAATAATAATAATTATTATTATTATTATAATAATAATGTCAATAACAATTACCGCCGGACTAGTATGTAAGTGAATTTGTCCACGATGCAAGGGAATTTGAATTCCACGATGTTTTTTGTTATAATGTACCATGTTTTTGAGATTTTTCACTACCATGACGCCATCCAGATGAGAGAATTTAAAAGGAATTTGTCCTATTGAGGACTGTTGCTACAGTAGAAAGCTCGTAGACGGGCAGTGGGGTGCTTTCGTTGCGTGAAAATCCGCGAATTCCCTCAATTGCCTTTTCCTGGCAGTCACGCTGGAACTCCGTGATGTGTGTGGTGGTTATGAGGAAATTAAAGTCCTCAACAAGACAAACTCTAGCGAGGCATCATCACGGCTTTGGGTTGCTGGTGGAATGTGAGAGAAGGTAATGTATTCTCTAATAGTAAGAAACTAACTAGAGTAGATTGAGAACATAATTTAGAATCACAAAGATCAAAAAATAATTATAAACACTTCTTTTTTGTGAAGGTCCACTGTTTTAAATAAAATACTGCTTGAAATGAATAGATACAGCTCTAAAAAAATTCTTGTGTTCAAAAACATTACCACTGGAACCTCACTTAAACGATGGTAATTTTCTTGGAGCTAGTCAGCTAGAATTGAATTATATCTTAGCATATTATAGTCATCCTATCAAGTACCACTTTTCTTTGGAGATGCAAATAAGTTCAATTTTTCGAAGCTATGTACTATGTGTTATATCATTAAAAAAACTATGTATTATGTAGAAAACTATGTGTTATGAAAACTATGTACTATGTGTTATGAAGAAACGCTATAATTTCTATATTTGTAAAGGTGGTAATAAAATTTCTCGTTTAATTACCGATTGTAAATACTGTAAAAACGAATATTATCAATTCGAATACAAATCGAGTTTCAGACATACATTTGATTTTTTAGAATATCTCCAAACTATTACGTGTTGCACTATATATCAATTAGCATTTGTTTGTGTTTAAATGTTTTAATGTTTGTGAATTTAAAAAATCATTTTGGGATGATAAGGATTCAAAAACATAATAAATTAGCTTAGTTACTTGCCCACTTTCGTGGTAATACTCAGCTTGCAACTGCTTTTTTAAAAGAAAGTTTATTTATGTAGTAAACCTATATTCCATGGATGCAATATTATATATTTTTGTTCGATCTTTTTTGGAAGGTGAGGGAGGTGAGCATTAATTTACAAATTAACTTATATGTTTGATTTCCAAAAGAAGCATCCTAAGGATCGAAATTGGTTCTGCAAATCTCATGAACTGGAATCCTTTCTAAAATATTGGTAAACCTTACATTATAGAATTATTTAAATCCAACAACTTACTGTTCGTTGAAGGGAAACGATTTGATGCTCGTTGCTCCGAACATGTACAATGAAGAGATCTGTAGCCGGCGCGGATAAAGAAAACTTCAAGTGTATCAGAAAGTTTTCTCATTTATACGCTGATGTAGGAAAGCTGAGAAGTAATATTATTTGAATTCAGTATTTAAAAATTTCATTCGTACTCAAAAGTGTTTAAATAAAATCATAAGCCTTAAAAATGTGATTGATATAGAAATAATAATAGCTTAAGCAAAGAAAGTATGAATGATGATACACTTTTGCTATGAGAGCTTCTTCGTCATATCTTCTCAAACAAATTATATTTTTCGCTTCAGCGTACAGTATTACTTCGATATTTACTATCGTATACTATTGTTACTTGAAAATTCATTTACATACGTTTATTTACCAATTAATTTTATATTTACTCTGTTATAAAGACAAGCTGGAGAAAATTATCACTCGAAAGGAAACTCTTACTAATAACTTGAGTCAACTCTTGATAGAAAAGCTTCGTTCAAGAGTTTGCAGAAATGTTTAATGGAATATTACGTCTCACTTAGCGCCCTACGCTGTCTAGTCGTGGGCGTCGTAGCCATTGGTGCATGGAGGTGTGGAGGATCGCGACTGGAGCGAAATGGACGCTGACGCAGCGATTAGAGCCCTGCCGTGCCTGCCTCGGACGATTAACGACATGAGCCTCTGGAGGCGCTTCTGTGACGGCACCACGCCACCACCTCCGCTCACCCATTCACGTCTTCCGTAGAAGAAGCTCTCAGTGTAGTCCTCGGGCGCTGACTCGCCAGAATCATCGGGGAGGCCCCAATCGAGGAAGGCGTTACGTTTTTTTTATTTACTCACTGAACGTCGTATACTATAAATTATAACTTTATGAGCAATGAAGAAATCAAATCACTTCTTTTATATTAAATCGTCAACGAGGCTGGTTTTATATCGTGAGAGCAAAATTTTGGAGCTCAGTTCGTCCTCTGGCTGTATTGGAGGGGGGATACTTACGAAGTCGGTGCCGGTGATGCATGTTCCGGATTTGATGACTTAAGTCGTAATCCTTTCCACAATATTTCTTTGAAATAAATAAATGAGACACAATTTAAAAATATGTAGAACATAGGGTTTCAATTCAAGACGTATAGGAAATAATATCAATACAAAACGTATAGAAAATAAAGGAATCGGTAACTTGGTTTAAGGTTTCGTGAAAGATTTTTGACAATTTTCATTTTGATTTTTCTTCATCCTCATGTTATGTAGAAATGATACAGTATCTTCCAGGGACTCTCCCGCCATAGTAATTGGATAGCTCGACAAACTGGTCTGCTCTCGAGTGATAGATGCCACATGTACTCTAGTTAAACAACCAATGGAACAAATAAAATGTTTTGCATACATTTCTTCTGTGAACCAACATGTGGAGAAATCATATGATAACTGCGGCCTGATAAACATGGCGGCGAGCTGGGAATATCAACTACGGATCGTTGTTAATTGTCACGATATCACTGATCTCCGTTGTCAATGAAAAATAAAAAATAAAAAATTACAACTACGCCGGGAAGAAGATATATATTTACTCTCTACTAAACCTTTTGCATTCATTTGGAAGAAGAAAACAGGTTTCATAAATCTTATGAAATTAATCTTCAACCATATGTTCGGTTGAAACCACAATTTTCGTTAATAGCATTCCAACATAGTTATGAAGACAGGCAATCTTATCATAATACGCAGTTTTTTAGTTTTAGTCATTCCAGAGAACAGAAGAAACTTGGATATGCATCTTGTGAGTGTCAATATCATACTTCCGCTTCCATTTTCCTATGACACGTCATGGATTTGAAGAGGATTCATAATTCAGTTGACTCTTTCTTCGTTCTATTTATTGTTCTTTACTTCCTCGCTGACACTATTTTTAAACAGATTATCCCCGATTTTTAAACAGAAAATCTATTAAACTCTTCTCATCTCACTTCATAATATTTTTTTAAATTGTTATTTTAATTTAGTTCTTTATTATACCACAATGTATCATTAATTACGAGATATTTGATGAAAAGTTTGATGAAAAGTTTTTTCCAAGATATCTGTATTTTAATGTTAACACTAAGAGCTTATTTACTTTCTTTCTAAGAAAAGTAATATAAATTCACTCTCTCCATTGCAAATTTTAATATCAAGAGAATACGGAAAACTGTTGACGAACTGCAGCAACAAACAGGAAAGAATTTTAATTAACACGATCTCTGCCTACTTTCTACTCCCTTTAGTTTTAAAGTTACGGATCGGGATAATGTTCATCCCAATGAAGAATGAAGGTGATGCTTTTATATTCACAACGGACTTCCAATTTAGCGTTAATTATAGAAAAGTACTTAGGAAATAGAACTCACACCAGAAAGACGAGATGTTTAAGAAAAATTTTGAAAGATGAAGAGTTTATGAATGTACATGTATTTGACTAATATTAAAAATATATATTTGTTATAATAGTATAAGATTTTAGAATAATTTTCCCCTATTTTATACGAAAAATGTGAAATTATTAATGATTTTTTTCCTGAATAATGCTTGACTTACAATTTGTGATATTGATCAACTTTGACGAGTTTAGAGTAAACATAATTTACGATTCAAAGTTTGTGTCTCGTGTAGGGTGTGAGCAATTCAGGGAGTTGTATCATGTAGATGAAAATTTATTCAAAATATATTCGGCAGAAGGGCGAGGAATTTCATCACGTGCAATACGAGGAATCACGAGAATTCAGTGAAATATCGTTAATCTTCAGTAGCACATCCAATTAAATCTCTAGGAAAATCCACATAATAAATTCTGTCAGGAAGTTAATTGTGCGATCATTTTTTAACGCAGTCTCCTCCATTTATTCCTTAATGATCTATTAAATTATGTTTCAGCACCAAATTACCGTTAGTTAAAGAAACAATGATACGTTGGATATTTTCTTTGTGCGGTGATTACTACGAAGCCAAATTATAGAAATCTCATTACTACTGCATTAGTCCCTCGCATATAAACTATTTTCACAACTGAACTTCAACGATCGGTTTGAGAGATTGTTTTTAAGATCGTAGTGTTTTGGCATGGAAACATTCCAAGAGTTTCACGGTACAATTGAACTCACAGAACTAAACTATATTTGATATGAAATAATGGACATGAAAATGTGATGTCTAACATTTACTGCTCAATTCCATCTTCTTTAAGAGGAAGCAAAGAAAAAAAGGGATGTCTGCAGCAGACGCCGTCGTGATCAGCGTCTTCCCGTCGCTGTAGAAGACGCGTTCTAATTTTACCCTTTTCCTTCCTCCTCGANGAAAACCGCAAAAAAAAAAAAAAAATGAAAAGCTGAAGACAAAACATGAGTATGTCATCATTCCATTTTTTATTTGGGTTAAACGAGTTATCTTCACATTTTTTTGATGATGTAATAACTGGTGTTCTTGAATAATTCAGCAGTATTGTTTTAATGGATTTTATGATGCTTGCCGGAAAAAAATGTACACCATTTATTCACGACAGGCAATTAAACACTGGTTGTAGATGGACCAAACTATCGTGCAGTTTCAAATATGTGTCACTGAAATCTTATTTCCTTTACCTTAAAGAACTATGAACCTGAAATCACTTTAATTGTGAAAAAATTCAATAATGAGATGCGCGTAATATAAATTTCAAGTGTAAAGAGGAAAACTGCGAATGTGATCAGAAATATATGAGCTCACTTGTCTACTTAGGTAAAATAAATGAATAGCTGCCATTTTTAAGCTAAGATTAGATAATATTATTGTACTACACTTTCAGCCCATGTGTATTCGTTAAACCATGCAATGTTAACAGCCATTTAAAAATTACTCGTTCCCTTTAGTCAGATAATTAACGAAGTAACTGAGGTTATGCTATCATCATAAAAGAGGAGAGAGAGTGTAAATATCCACTATTCAGGAAGGGTAATATATTCGAAAATACCGATTATATTGATTATAATATATAAATTAGCTATTGGAATATATTATAATTTATGCCTATGCCATTCATTCACACCATTCTGTCCCTTCAAATGAGTGGACCAAACAAAGAAAAAAAGAAAAATACATAAAGCTCGAAAACAGAAGAAGGAGAAATCTGCTAACACAGCTCATTCAAGTTAATGAATAAATACTACATTTATACCCAAGCATAATGTTTAATTCTTTTACTTATCATCCTCTAAACAATGATCTTTACTTGGTGAAAAACTACGTTTTAAATATTTGTAAAAGGTAATTTTCTTTACCTTTTATTACGATAACATATTTTCATCCTTTGTGGAAAAAACTTGTTCTTTATCCCTCAAATAACTTATTACACATCTTTTAGATTGAAGTTCTGTAGCTGAAAATGAAAGAGAGCTCGAGCTATCTCATCCTTCGGAACTGGTTATTGGGATGAAAACATCGGTCCCTTCCATTATCTACCCTTGAAACGGTCTTCTCAAGGCCATAGGAATTCCAAACATGCTAGCTCCCATCCCAGTCATGTCTTGCCCTCCCATTTAGACGCTTTCCAATTTTCTGTGTTAACCAGAACTGACTGCGAGAGCTTTGGAATAAATGTTTCCTGTCCAAAAATTTTTATTTCGTATTCACCCTTGATAATTAAAAATGTTTCGTGAGATATTTTATAGAAATATTTCTTTTTAAATTGAGTATGACTGGTGAACTAAGATAATGTGTAATATTCAATGAATCATGAAATTTGTATATAACGTCCAAATTAAATACTTTCTAATATTAACTTTTAAAATTTTTCTTGCTTTTTAGATTATTTTATTAAAAATTGATATTGTACATCTGAATTGATGATATTCCTGAATTTTAAAAATCAGAAAATTTCATGAGTGTGTTTCTCATTGCGTCATCTTTGTGTGTGTGTGTTGGAGATAGACAGTAGTGTGTCAATGCTTTCCTTCGTTGAGTACAATATATATTTAGAAACACCTTTCAAAAGCAAATTCGTCCATTAAAAAGAGAAGATACAAAGAAGAGATCTTTAGGGACTTCAGTTATCAAGAATAAAATAAAACTTTAAAAAATAAAAAGATGAAGTGTATTCAGAAGGCAGATTAACTTGATTCACGTATTGATTAATTAACTTATTTATATATCTTGCGCGATATCGCGAAAACTAGTTTACTTCGTTTTCAAACATATTCATTGAAGAGGTAAGGGAGCTCGTGATACACCCGTTTACACTGCTCTCAACTTACGTCAGCTTTGTTTTCGTTTCCCCTTGTGCATGTAGGGGTCAGAGCAAGCAGTGAGACGAGGGGGATGTAAGTTATCCACAATGTTCGCAGCGGGTGCGTCGTATCTTTGTAACCCACTCCAGCCGATGCTCCCGACTTCCCCCACCAGCGCTTCGGGGGGCTCGTCTCAGTGGTGCACTCTCATTGGCCAGCGTGGGACGAGCCCCCAGTGACGTCAACAGGCCATATACAGTGGCGCGAGCGCAGAGCGGCTCACAGCGAGCGCGTCCTCCGACTGGGAACTTAACCAAGTGTTGCTCTGCGCCGTGGTCATCGGCTGGTTCTTTGCCATAGGAACTGCCATTAGTTCTTCCGGTTCTTCCACTTCAAGACTTCCGCTATGGTCTTCAAGCCCCGACAAGTGAGTCTTCCGGTGCTTTATTACCCTAGACAATGATGATTGTCTATTGCGACAGGGTTCTATAACTATCAAATTTTGATAACATCATCATGTAATTAGTATACTTTACCGCGTCATCTTTGGAAAATTAATTTCTATCGTAATATCAACAGTCGCTGTGTTGATAAGGTAACTTACGTGAATAATAATGATTTCTTTATACATACCCAATACATTAATGTAAACCTCTGGAAACATTAATCGCATTCCATGAGTTGCGGATCATGACTTGCTTCCAACAAGTAGAAAGTTGCCGATCGATTTAATATTACGAGCAGGTTGATATTGTTGTATCTAAGATTTATATACAAATCTTGGATTTTTTTCTTTTGACAATGTCATGTAAATTAACACGAGGATTTCTTTCATGTTTTTTTTAGTCTTCTCTTTCCCAAATGACAAATTGGCGCCCAGAAGAAATTTAATTCATGCATTTATATAATTTCGTACGTTTCTTTTTTGTGCGAAGGAATGTGATGTACTTCTGTGATTCGTTTTATTCATGAAGTAGGTTTTTTTGGTATTATGGTTGAATGTATGTGATGTGTTATAAGCACTTAATGCGAGATATATTTTATCATTCTTCTTTCATATCATAAGCACAGACCGTTTTAAAAGCTATATTCATGCTAATTATAACATTATCTTATTGTGATATATTCAGTGTGTATTATTCTCTCATACATATTATAGCTATATATTTATCTTTCAATTGTTTCTTCCTGTTCCATGTATTTTTCTGAATCTTCAGTAGAAGTTGCTCATGAAGTAGTCAAACCTGTCTTTCTGGTTTGTCTTTGTATTATTTTTAATGTTCCATATGGAGGAGTCATTCAGGGTCAAATTATCTTTTTTCAATCTTACTGCTTTTGATATCCTATTGCAACCCATTGGGGTTCATTTCTTTGGGTACCAAGTTTGTTTTATTTTATTGAATTTCATTGTTAACATATGAATACCTAAAAATAGTTTTGTTTCCTTGCAATGCATAGTATATGAATAAATTCACTAATTGTACATTCAAATTACGTATTCACGTATTATTCATATTAATTGCGTATTTACAACTCCATTCAGATAATTATAAGTCTATTAAACACAACATGTTATTTAGATGAAGATTCCTTCTCTTTATGTATTTCAGTGATCAAATTTGATTTTTTTGGTCAATGTCTAAATATTTTCGGTTTATGAATTGTTCGTTCGAAATTAATAGAACATATGATTTTTTTGCTTATCTGGTATCCTTGTAGATTTTCTTTGAATAAAATTAACAAAAGTATGTTACCGAGAAGGTTGACATTTTTATGAATTTGACAAAAATTTTCTTCAGTACTAAACCTCACTAAAATGTCATAGGGTGATATGGCATTATCCTGATCAACTTCTTTCTAAAACATAGTCGATTAATCTTTAAAAGAAAGTATGTTTTGGTTAAATTAAACCTTTAATATAAATTTAACATTTTATTGCGATTAATCATTATGAACGATACTAAAATTTAATGTTTGAATGATTAAATATGCCTTTCTTGGGTCCATGTTTTCATAATTGGAAGAAAGTATCTCTCATAGAAAATCTGCATTTAGGGAGATAACTTCAAACTTCAATTTTTAGTCTCTCGGTTTTGAACGATGAGATAGAATTATTGGACATAAGGAAAATAAAGGCACATTTTTTAAATCTGATGAATTTAATTTTAAATTTCAAATCAGATTATGATTAATATTTATTTTTATTAACGTCTCACACGAGCGTGCTACATGACATAGCTTACACGTTGATAAATATTATTTTATGGATTAACTTTATCAGAAGTGAAGATAATCACGGATGTGCGAGAAAATAGAGACATCGTAAAAATGCAGTAAATATTTATAGTTTCCAGATATAACGTTCTTTACGCAGATAATATCTTAATTTTTCCCTATACAGTTCAAATTTGTAAGTGCAATGTAATGGCATCTTCTATCTAATTTTAAGCATGTACTTGTTTCTTTTTCGAGACATCTTACTTTCATGGAAAAATCTGATATTCTTGGCATGTCCAAAGCCTGTTGATTTCTCAAAAGGACTAGACTGTGGTTGACTGAATGGGAGGGGTTGTCATTTGTTTGCTCTTAGACCGCGCCTCGAAAGCGCGGCTGTGTGACGCGGTACGCAAACAGCTCCGAGAACCCGGCAACGGTGCACTGAAGCTCGTGTTTATTTTTTTCCTTCAGTTGGACGAACAAAAAACATAGTGAACATGTCCGCCATGTTGGATAATTAATGCAGAATACATTTCGTGGAGTTAGTTGCAAATTGTAGTTTCATAGTTTCGTTGAAATTTCCATTTACACATATAAATTGTAAAGTAAGTAAACGAAGAAATACATATAAAAAAATTGCAAGAACGTGAAAAGTTGCTTAAAATAAATGTGACCTTTGAAGCATTGTCTCGGATAAAAGTCAATAAGAATTCTATTCATAAATATCATAAATCTCTGTGCATTGATTTAGTTGGACATTAACATAGTATCTGTTGATTATCAATGTAGATTTCTGTAGATTATTTTGCAAACTACTATGATATTTCACTGTTTTTGCTTTGATATATCTTTTCAGGAATTTTACTTTCTTGGCTCATATTTACGACTATCAAATTTTTTTAATTCCTTAGTACCGCTTCAGGTAAGAATGAACTTCAGAGTTTGCGCTCCAGGAAAAAGGTATCTTCTTAACGATACTTTTCCACACACAAGTCTAGTCACCGAACAGCATCACTCTCTCGAGAACATTTTTGAAGCTATGATAAGCTACGTCATCCTTCGCAATCCCGCTACCAATACCCGATATGAACAGTTTTTTAGATAAGTACAATAAATAACTTATGATTTAACTGAATGACTGAACTGAAATTGACTTAATCATATTTAGTACTCAATCATACTTTTATCACAGGAGCTAATAAAAGCGTCTCCTGTACTTCTTCATGGCAAATTATTACTTATAATCACAGCAAGGATTTATGGGATATTATACATAAGCATGGTGCTTTAATGGAAAGCAGTACGTTAAAAATTAAAAGAAATTAATCCAAAATACTGTATTACTGAGTTCGTAATTTAGTAAATATTTCACAATAAGGAATTTAGTAAGATTTTTTTACTTGGCCTAAAAGCAAGAATACACTTATTGTGTAATATTATATAATACTGAGGCTGAAAATATGATCAACGATTAATAAATATTCAAAAAAATTAAATGCTTTTCAATTATTAACTATAGTAGTTTATGTAAATTAGTTTGTGTAAAATAGAAATAGTAAGAAATGTGGATCTTTGAGAACAAAGATTGTGAATAGACTTGTAAAGTTCTTGTATTAGCACTACTGTTCGCAATTCTTAGTGAATTCACAGACAGTAAAAGCAAATGAGTGAGCGAATAATTACACATAAATTCTCTATCTTAAATGAGCCTTATTGTCTGCAACGCAAATTGCAGACCATCATTATAATCACTCTAAATCACCAGTTAAGAGACGGCGATGAGCAAACTGTGCCACACTAAGAAACCAGAGCATTTGGAAGCAGGTCAGAAACAAATTGGCGAGCTTGCGATCTTTGTTTTTTACATCATTGTGGTCCATGATTGCGTATTCATCGAAGTTGGTTACTCAGTAGCAAACGGATATAAAAACATAATTTAATTACAAACTGGGTAAAAATAAAGCCAAGCTTACGGTTTATAAAAATTCTTCTTTCTTCAAAATACTATAGTGTGCTAATGTGAACTTGTGCTATTCGTAGGAAAATCGAATAACTAAACAGATGTGGTTATTGAATAAATGTTTTGTAGTGAATCAATACACCTTAAATAACGTTAAGGGTATTTGTATATGAAGTATATAAATATGCAATACATTTCTAATTATTACCTGGTTTATTTTACATGTTATTTTTATTTATGCAAAACGAGCATTCTGCAATTGGGGTGCATGGGTCAAACAAAAATTTTTAGTTAGAAATGAATTTGATTATTAAATAAATAATTAAAGATTTACGACCTTATATATATATATATATATATATATATATATATATATATATATANTATTTATAATAATTTTAATTATATTATGTAATGGACGTTAATTACAGTAGGATATGATTATTATGTAATTTTCATATCACATGTTTTAGCATATTCTTTTTTATAACTATTTTCCAACTATTCTGTGTTATAATCAATAAGAGTGTTTTGGTACATAAATATTTCGAATGAAAATCTCGTTTTCGCTTTTAGTAATTGCTTTGGAATTCTGAAAAACTGAAACATAATGAAAATTGAAATATTTTAATTGTAATAAAAATGTTCTTAAGTCGTTTGTGAGTAGATATTACTCATGCACTTATGAGTTGCTTTGATTTATTATCTCGAGGGAATTCTGAAAATGCTTTAGTAACCATTCTATTAATTAGTGAACGTGAGTAGTCATTTTAAACTCCAGTTCAGAAGTTGCCCAGCTTCTCACTCATCTGTGAAACCACGTGACTCTCTCTTGAGACTGAGGAAGAACCTCTTTCCCTTTCAAGAGATTCACCGTTGTGTTTGCTTGTAACGGAACGTTGTCCGAGGGGCCAAACAACAAACATACTTCTCCCATTCACCAAATTATGTTCTGTTGTGAAGAATAGTTCTACCATTTTGACCCCATTTAACCTTTTTTCTCAGTGTTAATGCGATTTATATATATTCTATTCTCCTTAAGCATGTCAGCAATATCAGGTTTCTAATAGTTTTCCAATAATATAGTACATAATTAAATTTACATTTGCCCACATCCTACCTTGCCATAATTTGAATGTACCAATGAATTGTATTATCCAATCAATAATTTGTATACTAATTCCTTAAAAATTATTAAATTTTATCTTCATCCTTACAACAGAGTTTCGCAATAATATATGATTTTCTTTGAAACGATCGCCTTCTCGTCTTTTTCTTTACAATCTCTCATACGAAAACAGAGTTCGGTTCATTGTGAAGCTTACAATACAGGCACAGAGTGTGTGTCTTCTGCGTTTACATCCTCACGCCTAGTACTCGGATGTTACGTAAGAGAAGCAATACAGTTTAGTGTGAGATAAAATCGTGTTCTTTGTAACTTATCTCAAACTAAAACGTATTTTTGTGAAAGTATATACTTCATCTTCTCCAATATGGTGATAATTGCATATAGTAGTTTCTTATATACTCCAAAATATAATATTCCTTCCTAGCCGAAAAAAGTTTTAGAGATAGTTTAAATCAATTCATCATCTAGAATAATTATGATGAATATATTTTAAATATAAAATGGTTCGTTTCTTCAAACGGAGATCATTATTTATACTAATGAAATTAGTCTTATTTTGTTGTTGAGAAAGCCCGGGAAATACCAGGGATCATATCTGCACATTCCACATCTATGATTACTAATGAAATGAAATGAAATGAAGTCATATTCGTAGTTGTAAAATATTTAAGGTCTCAATTTTTCATATCTAAATTTTAAAAATTTGTGCGAGATAATAAATTTTCAAGGTTTTACTTCAGAAAGTATAAAATTATGTGTCAGAGTTTTTACGTTACACGTATTTTCACTAAAAGTAATAGAAATTTTATGTTTAAATTTCAGAACCACATTTCTTAAGTAGTAACAGTGTAGATGTACTACATTCGAGGTATTGAA
Organism: Laupala kohalensis; assembly: GCA_002313205.1. Classification (NCBI taxonomy): domain Eukaryota; kingdom Metazoa; phylum Arthropoda; class Insecta; order Orthoptera; family Trigonidiidae; genus Laupala; species Laupala kohalensis. The sequence continues at coordinate 131,861 of NNCF01130796.1, read as the reverse complement.
AACTATGTCATAGGATTGGGAAAAGATACTGATACTTAACTTTCTTTTGTTAATTGTAATATGGAACAATACACTACCCCGCATAATCCCCTGGAAAACGCAAACCACATTACTGTCGTGTCTAGAGGAGTGCGTAGGGATTACTTACACATTCTATTTTTTGCCCGCGTCGGTATTCAATGCATGTAACGTCAAAAGCATGGGTTGTATTCTAAGTATTCTGATCCAGAAATAGTACTGGAATAAGGATTGTAGAAAAATTCATTTTATTGCCAGGTTGCCATTTTCTTCTGACAACTTGTATTGAAATTCCTGCCGTAACAACAAAACAATAAACGCTACGGTCTATAAATATGAGAAGAAAACGATTTCTGTTGAAACACAATGTCAAGGTGAAGCTACGTAATAATGAAAATAGTTGAATCAGAAATAAAAAGCCTGAAATATATAATTTATTTAACTAAAAATATCTTCGGTATACATTCATAATCGGTAATCATTCATAATTCATTTTTTTTTCTGATTTAAAAGGAAACGGTTCCGCGATGCTTAATTAGTAATTCATCTTTTAGGTTTAAACCTTACCTGAGCCCCTAGCGCCATACGAAGACGAAAGGTCAGTCAAAAGGTCATACGATGGCGCCGTGCATTGAAAGGTGTCAATGTTCACTATGGAATGAGGCAAGAAACGTTAGTTCTGACTGTTGAATATTCACGAGGCATATGAGCTAGACATTTAAATAAGAAGTTATCTATTTTTGAGTTGACCTGTAATCCATAATACTACGACCCCCACACATCTTTCCTTGCAGCGTCCTAGTAATGTACACTTTTCGAACCTCCTTCGCTCATTCAATTCGCGTGTAGAATTTAAGTCTCTTTTCTCGTTAGACAAAAATATTTTGTTTGTGTCCAAGAGCGCGATCAAAAAGATGAAAAATTTGTGATAAAGTGAAAAATAATAAAACTTTATTACTAGAAAATTTATTTCAAGGCTCATTTTAATTCGCGGTCTATAAATGTGGAGTGTAATCAAAACTGGCATAGCTTATTCAAAGTAGAATAACAATATTAAAAGTAGATTTTTTGAGTATATTTTCATACGGTCATGCTTGATTTTCGCACAATAATTAATCGGAATCATGATAAAAGAACGACAATCAAAACAGAAAAGAATTCTTTCAGATTACTGAAATTCAAACGTAGCAATACTTCCACCCTTTGAATACGAACAATAGTAACGAGTATACTTGGATAAATAAAAATGTAATGTCTGGGTATAAAAAATTCAAATAATGCATTACAGAAGAACCGCAAGGCGCCTGAAACTTGGTGCGAATAATTCGCGTAATCGACACACAATGAGTGGTCTGGCATTTTCCGCTATGAATATTCTATACATTGTTTCTTATGTCCTCCAGAGGTCATTGTTCGACAGGTGCCATCGAAGAACAGGAATAGAATGACAAGGAAAAGCATTTCAGAAATTCAAATGTGTATCTAATGTGATGTTTACCCAATGAGACTTGATAGTAATTGCGTATTGAATGGAATTGGTATTAGAGACATACTCAAATAAATGTATCCTACGAACCAGGAAGAAGTAAGGAAAGTTTCAAGAACATTTTTGTTAAGCGTTTCAGTGATATCTGAGCCTGAAATATATAGCTCAGAGACATTCGAAGTTGGATTATTAAAACTGATTATATGTATATTTGAAGAATGAGATATCAGTATCCTCTATATCCCAATATTATTGTAAAATGAAAAGATCTATATTTAACATTAAAACATAAATTTTCCTGTGCCGCAAAATTTGAATATATCCTTTGAGAGTTAAGGGTTCTTGCGTTGAATATTGTTGATTGCATGGAAGAAATCTAAACTTCAAGTTACTTCATGATTTAATTAGGTATCTGAGATGACATCTTCCTAAGCTTTATCATGTGAAAATTCTAAAATGTTCTGTTAATGTACTTCATCTTTCCTGTTTAGAAATCAGTAGCATTTTCTCTTATAAGTTTAAAGAATTCTTTTTATGACTTGGGAACACCACTTTTATTTAAGGTGAACGAAATATAATTGTGAGAATTAACGTCTCCAACAGGGTTCTCAAATAGATGTTCGCCTACGTCTGAGAAATAAATTGCGTTACTTTTTCAGGTAATGGAAACACGACCAAGCATCAATATTTTAAATGTAGTTCATGATGAATTTACAATAAATTTAATGAAGTACATTAATAGAACATTTTGAAGGAGGTGAAGAAGGTGATCATTTTATACTAAATATAATATTTGGTCAATTTAAGTTAAACCTTCGTTGTTGTTGTTGTTGTTGTTACTCCATGAATATTTGTTGAATTTATTTAACTAGAATATAGGTGTTATAATGTTTATATATNGTTTTGTATATATATATATATATATATATATATATATATATATATATATATATATAATCAAAAGGTGTAACATTTAGCAGATTTTAAAGAAATTAGAACAATATGTTTACAAACTGTCTTTTCTGACGTAATAAAAGGTACCGAAGGTAAACACATTTACTTTAGGCTTTTACTACCTCGGTTTGTTCTTAAACAACATCTTTCTTTAAATCATCTTTAATAAGAAATATTCACACATTGGCAACGCAAGCAATTTTAGAACGTTCATTCCTTTTCCTCCGCGTAGCAAATTGGTTAAAAAGCAACGACGCATTGCGTGGTGCAGAGCGGTCTCGTGGGTCGATAGCAAGCTCGACTCTCGTTGGAAGTGCTGTGACATGCGATTATGAGAAGGGATAAGAGAGAATATCTCAATACCTCGATTAGCACCTCTATGTTGCCGACACTGTCTTGATAAAATTTCGTTTGCGGTCCATGCCCAGGGTATTTACCGACAGCGATGACGTGATAGCGTCTTCGCTCGCCCTGCTGAGCAGGAGATAGTGGACTTGGTTTCAGACGTGGGTAGATTTTTCGACCACCGTATAACACATATAATCTGAAGTTCCGTGACAATCGTTCCGTCTCATACATTCTTCTGATTATCTTCGCTTAATCTACATATTTACGTGGGGGAAAATGACAGGAATAACCTTCATTAAGACATCAAATAAATAATGTTTGAAATAGAAAGTAGAGATTGAAACTTGTTTTACATTTCAAGAACGTGATAAAAAATTAAACGTAGCAACACTCATGTTCCTTTACATAGACAGCTTCCGTAATAATTAATTACAATTCATCTTCTATCCTGTTGAGAAAATAACCCATTTTATACAGGAAACATTTCAATGAAATCAACTTAATTTTTTTCAATACAATTATTCTATTGCAGAAAATGTTACTTTATATTCTTTTGTGTAATTGACTCTGGCTATCTGGATAATTGTTCTCCATTTATCAATATTTGATGAATATCCTTGAGGATACATAACCCCATATTTTGTTTCTTGGGATTCGCAGATTGGAGGCGATTGGGTGTAAGGGAAAGCTTCCACGGAGACACGACCCAAAGCCCCCGAAGCCTAAGAGCTCTCTCTCTCTCTTATTGTATTGTGGAGTGCAGTGAACTTCCTCGTCTTCTATCCCACCACCAGTCACTCCTTTCAATTCACATTCCCTCTCCCTCCCCTTTCAAAAAAGTGTGAGTGGCAACACGAGGCAATCGCTTATGTAATGAAACAATACAATAGGAAATATCATACGATACCGTGTCACAGCGTAGAAGATCTTGAAACCTTTCAGTGCAGATACAGACCTGAGCTTTATGTCATTTCCTCCCTCGCGGTGCAATACTGTCTGGCAATCACAAATGCTGACCTAGTAAAGACAATCCTCTCTATCAAGGTTACTATGTTGAAGTCTAGGATTCAATGAAAATATTTTGTACGAGACTCAGGAGTAAAATTTATAAATAATTTATTGTCTTATAAGCAGTTTCAAACTGCTTATGACCAAGTGGGAGACAATTAACTAGTTTACTTGTCTTGGTATTAGTAATTGTCCTTTATTCTAGATAATCGTCAATTCCCCAACATCATTTGATATGAGACATATACAACAATACATCTGTCACTAATTGAATATATCGGTTAATGATCCAGGTTAATGATACATATGATGGATGTAATGGTCTCCACTGAATCCTAAGATTCAAGTTCACCAGAAGTTGAATTCACTTATGACAAAGTTATCTTTAATAGTCGTGCGATCCATGGTACCACCCTTTCTTGTGTCCTCCTCCCTATACAAGAAATAAAATCCGTCAGTAGCTTTTTACGTCACGTCTTGTTCACCGTCCAAATTTCGCTGTCGTTTCACATTACTCCAGAAATAACTTCTTCTCCCATCTCTTTCGACTCGTGACTAAGGTCATGAAAACGTAAAAATGTTGACGTCGCTATTTATGCTCCTCGAACATATCTGCGACAAAGTAAATTGTTTCGTAGCAACATTTCGTTACCCGTATTTCTTGTTCGAGGTCCCCTCTTTCTTTCTCGCGGTGCACTATTCCATCACACTTCTTCCAACGTTCTTCCAAGCTTTAAGAGAACGATTATGAACTCACTTTATTTCGATTGAATGAACTTTCGTTCCACATTTAAATAGAAGTAACTACTGATAGAAAAGAGTTTACTTTTTAACCTCTTCCTTGTCGAGTACCTGTTTATTGTTATCCGAAAGAGGTCGGGTCGCACCCGGAAGCCAACGCGGAAGCGGTTAGCAGGAGCGGAGGATATGGTACAATCCGGACTCAATGGAGCGGTGCTTTAGCGGTTGTTCACTCTGCCATGAGGAACACGATATCAGCCAATATGGACTCTAATGTGATCATCATTTGAGTGATATTCATTGATACTGCTTGGAAAGGAATGATTTGTTTTTTTATGTGCAACGCATGAATTAGAATACTCAAAACTCGTCGGTATTCGAATAATGAAAAAAATTATAAGAAACTAGTGCATAGATGATTCTACACTCTAGGTTTGGTGATCTGCGACTGAATACATATCTTGTTCCATGAAACGTTTACTTCGATTCTAGATAAACTGGAATTACTCTCGACCATCGATTACTATAGAAAAAACACTATACAAAAAACGTATCCTTCATTATCTTACATTTTTACTGGTTACTTGGAAGGACACTGCAGTTGTAAATTTCTCGGTGAATTCTTTGATCTTACCTTCGCTAAATGCCACACTCGTGGGGGCGTTGTCCGTCGTCCAGGGAGTAACTTCACAGAAAATTTATGCATTCATGCAAATATTACGTGCGTGGGAGTCCTGTTGGATACGCGGTGTTTAGCAACTGTTTCGACGCGTCTGCCTTGAGAGGGAGAGGGGACACATGGAGTAATTGTGGCGAGCCAATCATCTCAAGACACTTCAGGTTGACGGATAGACTGAGAACAATAGGTTTTTTTCTCTCGGATGGTATGACAGAATAAGGATTGTGTCAATAGTGACCTTATTGAGAAAGCAGTCCTTATTTGTAAAGATCAGTAGTGTGCGAAATTACTTGACCACTAAATTTACAGAAGTAAAAACATTTGTTTATTATTTGCTTGATTTAAACCTGGACAGCGAAATGAATATGAAGTTCTATGTTAATGATATTTCTCGCCAAAATTTCATGCCAAGCCTCATTTTGGAGCGGAAGTTAAGTTAACCAATCTTATGTGGATGTGGTACTTTATCGTGTCTCCTACTTCTCATTTCCTTCCTTTCGTCACCCCTTTTCTTATATGGTTGAACATTAGATAGTAAAATCTGCCTTGTTGTGGATTCACCTCATTCATATTCTCTCTTTCAAAATCTTCAATATGGGAACTATTTTAAATCTATGAGACCATCTCACTTGAATTTTTCATACGGAAACTATAACTGCATTCAAGTATTTTCATCTTGAGTAGAATTCTAAGTAAAAATAATTTCAGTGTTGACACATCTCCCCAATCTTCCTAAAAAATTATCCAATGTGATTACCATTTGTCGTTTCCATAAGGTTGACCAAGTTCCATAAAATGACGTTCCCGTAAAGTATACGACGTAACTCGATATGAAGTTTGTATCAACAGTGCTGCACTTCAAACGACCGAAAGGACATACGTGAAGTATAAAACTCTGAGCTGAACATGCATAAGATTATTTTTCTACCTTAGTTATAATGATGGTTTACAAAATGTTGTATTATAATGTTTCGTAAAACAATTTTTCACACGCACTTCCAAAACATGATTAAAACATGAAACTCTGAAAATAAATATTCGTAGATCCAAATACACGAATATTAAATGTTTTGGAAATTTTAATCAGATTAGGAATATTTTGCGTTATTGAATAGATATCATGATGAAATTGAAAGTACAGACGATAATAAATATAAATCATCCTCACTTCTCCCATCAATAATAAAGCTTACGTAATTAATGATAACCAGAGCGAAGGTTAGTTTAAACAAAACTGGAGGTATAAGCGTGACAGCAGTATCTCACGTACGTCAGTACCTCGTCGAAGAGCAGCTGATACAACATCGTTGCGAGTTGCAGCTGTTCAACAGTATTTCAAACTCAGTTTTGATCCAGGAACAATCGACTGGAGGAGTTTTTCCTAACCGCGGGAGCGGATCTTGTTAAGCACCAGTGAACGTTTGATACATGAGAACGTCATAAATAATCCATCCAAGTAAAAGAAAATTTGGTATTGTAATATTCGTACATTTGATGTATGAGTATGACGGACATAAGAAACGCATATGAAGGAAGAAAATGATTTGTCACGTATAAAGTTTGTGCAGCAAAAAAGGAAAGAATTGGAAGTAAGAAGAACGCCGGAAACTAAATTTTTGTTCGCATTGGAATGAAATGAACTTCGAATCGCTACCAAAATCTATTTTGTATGTTTCGTGCTCAGACGTGTCATCAATAGGAAACTTTCCTCTAGACTGTAAAGTGAACAGTAATGGCGTTTACTAAACGTGTGAAAATCGAAGTAAAGTTTAGCAATTACCAAAAAATTCTTGTAATTGGTAAAAAGTGTTGTGTTTCTCCATAATACATGTGTACAAAATATATAGTTTGAATTTCACATTTTACTTGATTGTGTTATAACGTTTTCCTTAATGAAAGAAAAATCGCGGGAAATTGTGTTGTCGCGCTTTTTTTCATTTTTTGTTCTCTAGTACTTCAGAACAATGAGTTCAGTGGTGATAACTGTAATTAGTAGCGATTCTGAAAGTGAAACTGAGTTGCTGAATATGAAACACCACTTGACTTATGATGGAACTAGGATAAGGAGGAACAGTAAACAGAAGGAGACAATATGGGTAGTTATGTTATCTCCTATTTTCTAAGACATATACGTTAATGGCTCTTTCTCTATGAGTGTGTAGTGCAGTTTCTCTATCCAAATAATAATAATAAAAATAATAATATACAAACTTCGTTTTTATCTCTGCGAGAGCATACGTTTTGGTTTACCTTCAATATCCTTTTCTGTGAATTATACACTTTGGCTCCTCGCTTCCACTATGATCTCAACGCTCAATGCCTATGCCCTCTACGGAAATCTACACTGTGAAAATGACAAAAATACATTGCTTTATAAATATTCTCAATGGTTTTCAAAATTGTATTTGAAAAAATATTGTCAATAACCATAGTGTTATTTATGACTTAACTCTTAATGAAATGAAAGTGAACTTACAAAATATGGTTCAAAAGCTTTTTTGTGAATTTTCGAAGACGCTCGATTCTTAACTAAGCCAACCATTTCGTTGTATTCGAAAAACGTACTTCATTTTACGCATAAAATAAAGTTTTTCGAAGGCAAAGAAAGGGTAGCTCTTCCATTGTCCGGCCATGAACTCAACGATGGGTTGGTGCTAGTGGGAGGAAACCCTATCAGGCCGATATGAGTGACGCCCTCGTAGCGGCACAGAAACCCACTCAACAATTGTCCTTGTGCCGCAGAACACTTCTCACATCTGGTCGGGAAACTGTACTACTAACTCAGTTTTACTATGTGGAAACGCAAATATATAATTCACCTCGAATGGGCTTTGTGTTATCCCCGTAGGCAAAGATAAACGATGTATGATCTCTTATTTGGTTCTTGAGAAGATTAATTTTTAATTTTGCAGGAGGAACGGTTTTACAAGACCGCAGACATGAGTGGCAGAAAAAGTATGAATTGTACCTCTTGAAGTATGGAATGTAATTTATGTATTTTTTTATATACATTCAATGTAAGTTTCTGAAACTACATTTTTGAAATCAGTCTTCCCCTAATGAATAATTCATGTCAAGTAAATGGTATTATAAATACTGCTAATTATACTTCCTCCGTTTAGTATTATGAGAAAAAGTTGTGACGTATCAAATAGTATTCAATTGGACTAGACAGCAAAAGCTTCAACATCTAATATTTAATAGTTCTGACTCACTTTTAGTCCCTAATAATACATTTTTGCTGGGATCACAGACCGAACGCGGGAAGATGGCTGCGATAAACAGTTTTTTGTATGCCTACCCCATCCATTTCTCTTCCATTCCTTGCTGCCAGAGGATAGATTACTATAATACTGTGACACAAAATTCAACCATCATTCACTTTTTTTGTATTGCAATCAAGAATTATCGTCCATACGTCAACAAATTATTGAAGGCAATTTTCGTCATGATAGTCGTATTAGTCAAGCGGCATTTAAAAATATCAGCGTTAGAGCGATAAGTGATTTCACTGTGTAGGAATACAAGTAATTATCGAGTTTCATAAGAAAATATTCCTCCACTAGCTTTAAAAAACATTTTTCATACCGACTGGAACCTATCGTAAACATGTTGCACTAAAATCAACGGAGAGTGTTGGCTTCTGGTGGAATGAAAAATTATCGTCATAATGATACTCTAATCACGAAAGAGTTTTCTATCAAAGGAGGGGGATGACAATTTATCATGAGGATAATGAGAAGTGTGAACTCTAAATAAATACAAAGTAGCTCCTCTCCAAAAAGACTATTATTTTCTGAAACACTTTCTTTATTATATTTAAGTTACTATTTGCATGTAGATAACTCTTAGTAAGTTCATTCTCTGTTTTACAAACAGAAAATTGACTGTTTTTTCGTGTGAACTAAAACACATTACCTCATCCTCCACTACCATTTTTTATCTAATGAGGTTAAGAACCTGCATCCCTAGGTTCGAGCTTTAACCGATGAAGATATCAGTGAACGAAAGATTTTATATTTGCTTATTACCTTCATTAGTAATCGATATTCTCATTTTTTTGTTCCAGGGTATAAATGGGCGTTTGGCGTTCGCCATCGCCGCCGCCGCTCTCGGCTCTTCGTTCCAGCACGGCTATAACACAGGCGTAGTGAATGCGCCGCAGAAGGTGAGCCCTCTCGTTGACTTCACACATCAGCGGGACTCGGATCGATATGCACTAAAAAGGTTCAAAATATGCGCTTAAAAATATGAAGGAGGTGGAGCAAAACGTGGAAATTTCGTTAATGAATTAACTTAAAAAGTCCAAAATATGCCCAAAAATCCACTAAAATGCACAGTTCGAAATATGCACTAAAACACACATGTATCTACTTATTTTTAAAAAAAATGCAAGAGTAAATTAGGTTAGATGAAGAATGCCAAAAAAAAAACTCGTTTATACAGTATACGCTATATTTGAATGTAAATTTTTATTGGTACGGGAATTGAACCTAAAATTAATACAGATGAAACAAACATTTTCAAAAATATGCATTAATATGCGAATAAAAATATTCAAAATGATGCATTTACATGAACTATTAAATTAAATTCAAATGGTCATGCGAGGTTCAAAATGCCAATCACTCCCGGGACAAGACACTTGAAGGTTGAATTACATCGTCAATTATTGGTTCAAGTTTCAGATCAAAATTTCCAAGAAAAAGAAATAACTCTCAACTCTATAAGGTACAGTGGGTAATTAAATTCCTGTTAAATAACGCCCACCCTACAGAAAACATACTTTTACTTGTGGGACTTGGGTCACGGTTCACGCACATATAGAACAAACCCATAGAAACGCACAAGTGCGAAAGCAAATCACTCGCACCATCCTACGGCCAGTGAAGTGTTATACATCAAGGACCACAGTCACGGTCGCCGGTATGAAACAATTGTTGCGACAAAATTGTTAGTTTTTTACTTGTTTCCCTGTATTTTTCGTCAACTTCCATATTTGTGTAATAAAGTAGGTTACTGCTCCTCATATCTCGTTAATGTTTTAGCTTATGTGCGTATTTTAGTATAAAACGTTCGGAATGGACAATAATGTCCACTCGGGTATTAACGCTCCGAGAAATGATGGTTGGGCGCTGTTAGCCTTCATGGATGCTATTGGCCTACGCGCGAGCGTTTTTATATCACGGCATAAATTATCATAATTATGAAGAAATAAAGAGTAAAATAACTCATTGCTTTATCGATAACGTGAAACAAATGTTTATGATAAAATTGTCATAATTCACTTTATTAAAAGAAAGTCCTTGTCATCTATAATAGGTTTAGGGCGTCATTACACATTTTGACTTAATAATGTCCAATGTAGATTTCAATGTAATCTTATTATTTAAAAAGAACACTGTTATTTTTTATAAGCTAAAATATCTGATCTTTAAAAAATGTTAAAAATGATTATAATAGAAGTTACAAGTTATGTTACGTGCGTTAAAATGCTTGATTTTAATGTTGAATTTCCTTTACATTCTAATAAAGAAATTTATATATACATTTCATGGTTTATAAGGTTTATAATCCTTGTGAATATATTATCACGTTCATCTTCTTATTTTTTGAACGGGCGTTAATAAACACAGGATTATTAATAACGCCCAAGGCAAGGTTTTAAAAGGGTTTTATGACATGGAAATTGTGAATAGTAACACTGCACAACTGTACTTTTCAATTCGTAAAAGCGTGCTATATTATTGTATCGAATTGTATTTTCCATTTAAACAGTATTTTCAGAAAGAAATGAATTAAAAGTGAGGTGGGCGTTAATTGCCCACGGCACCTTATATCTAATATATTCTGACGATTTCATTGCGTGCAGCTGATCGAGGACTGGATCAAACAAGTGGAATTTAATCGCACGGAAACGATTGTGGAGGACAGCAAGGTGACGATGATATGGTCTATTGCCGTGGCCATCTTCTGCGTGGGAGGAATGATTGGAGGCGCAGTTACTGGCTTGGTTGCGGAGCGCTTCGGCCGACGGGGAGGATTGCTACTCAACAACGTTCTTGTCATCGCCTCTGCTATCCTGCAAGGCACGTTCCTATTCTCTTACTAAGATTTTTAATGTTTGTTGTTTTAAATGGATAATCACCGATAAAAACATACTAAAAAATGTTAATATATTTTACAACATTCTCCTTCAATCCGATCCAGTTATAGTCCCTGGGTTTTAACTTTCTTTTCACTCTACCTATACTAAACAATTATGTTCCATTCTTGTGTATTATATAATGGCAACGATGAAGAATTGATTCTTCGGGGGGTTCAGATCTGTGTCAGAGGTGATTGGTGTACAATTATGCTAATTTAAGGCAATTTACGATTCTGCAGGAATATATCTGTACTAAGCAATGCAGATACAAACCTACATACGAAAAACACATGATAATTCTTACAAAATCATAATAATTAAATTTTCCGTATGATGTTGACAAAATCCCAAATATACAAGAAAGGAACCAGACTACAAAAATTTATCTTGTTTCAAACTCTGTACAAGTGGGAAGAAAGATTATGTGTCATTTCTATGTTTTATTTGGTTTGAAAAATTATACCTCTCTTTTTGAATAACTATGAATTTATCTTACACTATTTTAAGTCCTACCGTACAATTACAATTCGTTTGATAACTTCGTGGGCGAAATGGTCGAATTAGGTACAAAAAATCACGAGACGACACATTGTATTTCATCACACATGTCTGCTCCAAATTTGCGGTCTTATTCTTAACTTTAGTTTTTTCAATATCTTAGATAATGGAATGAGGTAGGAAGAAAGTAATTTAAGTTTTGTGTAAAATATGACGTGATGTACAAAAAATGAAGTGAAATATGCGTAGTGATAAATCAGACAAAGTTATGTTTCGTTACCTTCCACGTTCCAAAGCGTAAACATTAAATACAATTAGGTGGCGGTGGTACGTACATTCAATTTACTTAACTTGAAGTGACACAGCCACTAGCAAAATAAGTAATTTTTCAGTTCTGACAATAACTTTCTTTCTATTTCAAACGTTAAATAACTAATATTTGAAAGTGAAGAGTCATTTACTTTCTTTGAGATATAACAAAAAGATATAATCTTGATCACATGATTAGAATTTCGTGTTACATTATCCTTATTAAGTTATGTTGAGAGAATACGTTTATACAGTCATCTGCTCGTAAAAATTTAATAACAACCTTCTCTCGCACTCAATTTCAAAATATATGGAGAAATCACTATTTTGACTCATTGCTTTGTACTTATAGTATTTTATTTATACTTTTAAATTATTCAAAAGCAAAAGTAAGATACATAGAAGGAAGATCTATACATCGGAGTTTTATGTTCGCGTTTGAACTGTGTTGACTTCTTCTCAACGATATTGAAACCGTTTTTTTAAATGCTGACGTCACCATCCTTTGAATTGTGATAATTCTTATATTCAACCAAACGTCATCAAGGGATGTTCCTAGAATTTGATTCTGAGTTGACACACGCAACAAAACCATATTTTTTAAACAATCGAAGGATGAAATTGTTAAAAACAAAAAAAATTATTAAAAGTTGTCTTAATCCACAGGATGTTCAAAGGCAGCGTCTTCTCCCGAAATGATTATCATTGGTCGATTCTTGATAGGCATCAATTCTGGCTTGAATGCTGGTCTAGCTCCTATGTATCTGGCAGAAATTTCTCCTGTAAATTTGCGAGGAGCAGTGAGTACATTTCTTTATCATTTATCAATAAGCGTTTCAAACATTTTTTATTTTGTTGTAGTTTCTTGTTGAAATCAAATTTAACTGTCATACGAAGAATAGAACTCAATGGCTATGTCAAATGATATTTTTAGTGCATGATCTATTATGTAAACCATAAATATTTGAACTTTTTGAAAATTCGAGAAACAAAATAAAAATGTGAAAAAAGCCAATTTTTACACCCCAACTTATATTTCTTTCCTCAAATAACAATACATCCTCATGGAGTAAGTTTTAAAGCTCTTCTGTTTGATTCTGTAGGTAGGAACAGTTTATCAACTTGTAATCACAATCTCTATCCTGGTGTCTCAAATTCTGGGACTGGAGTCTGTGTTGGGAACGGAAGATCGTTGGCCGATACTCTTGGCCATCACAGTGATCCCTGGCCTTTTCCAGCTCGTGACACTGCCTCTGTGCCCAGAATCTCCGAAGTATTTGCTTCTTAGCAAGGATAAGGAGCTTGAAGCCCAGCGAGGTAATTATTATCATTTTTCTTATTTTTTTTCATTTGGTTCCCAATCATTAATTGTACTCATATAATGCGTTATTTAATATGTTTCTCGCTTAATTTTTAATGTGTCTCAATACTTTAATATCATTCATTATCTTTAGTTAAGTAGTATTGTTAAAAAAAACTTTTCACAAGATTTATTATATTTAAAAAGAATTTTGAAGTTAAATGGGTAGTTTCTCAGAGAGCTAAGCCATGATTCAGCATATGACATGGCGTGTTCTTTCTTACGCGTATATTTCTCCTGTTTACCTACAAGTGGGGAAGATATGTGATAACTATGGACAGAAGAAAATAGCAACCAAGGTCCAGGGTCTCAGTAGGAGTCAAGGGTTTGTTTCCCGACTCGTCGCTATTTTCATCCGGTCGGTGTTATCTTGTATTATTTCTCGTTCATGGAGATTCCCGATGAAATTTAAAAAAAAAGAACATATAAGTATCAATCCAAATTCTTAGTGTTGTTAGTGTAGGTTTACATTCAATTCTCTAAAAATGACTGTTTATTTTGTTAATGTGGTTAAATAATGTTTATCAAAATAATTGCAGCTCTGTCATGGCTCCGAGACACCATCGAAGTGCACGATGAGATGGACGAAATGCGCACGGAATACGAGTCTGTGAGGTTGGTGCCTAAGGTTACTCTGCGCGAGATGTTCGTTAATTCCGCTCTTCGCATCCCGCTTCTCATCTGCGTCGTAGTTATGATTGCGCAGCAACTCTCAGGAATCAACGCTGTAAGTAGCTCTCACCATTTTCTTTCTTTTTTTCTTTCAGAAGTATTGTTTTAGTTGACAACGATACTAGATAGTCTCCAAGAGACTCTGTAACCTTTCGAAATTCTTCTGCAGGATACTGTCAAACTTTAATTCACTTCCTATTAAACTTTACATTATATTTTTACTAATATTTCACGACAACCGATTTCACCGAGTAATCTGATGTTTACATTAATACGTAACAACAAAGCAGGTAAAATTGTTTTGAATATTATATTGAAACTAAATACTGTCCCTCTCTCGTCCAGTCATTTTATTGTCATGCGATGGAATTCAAGTAACTGCGATTCGATTTACAACCACAAATTGTAAATTTAGAGTTTATTTTAAACCAATAGTTATAGGAAAGGATGGTTAGTATCACAATAACGTTTTATTTAAAGCGACATGAATATTTCATGTTGCTTTTCTCCTTTTCTCTACAGAACCTGATTTTGGACTGTGCGCGCATTATCTCATAACTCTTTCTTCAGTCATATCCGTCCCCGTTCCATCCTTCTGTTGTCGATGTTCTTTTGTTTATCCTTCTTATAAAAACGAGCTATTGAATAATTTTAAACGAACAGCAAGAGTGGACTCTAAGAAAGGGTTTTTTCTTATTACAATAGACGAACTATATGCTCTATTTTGTCACCGCAAATATTTTAAATCAAGTTCGCGATGTATTCTCGTTTGCTTACCATCTTAAATTTTATCCTTAAGTGTCTTGAAAAATATTTATTAGTAAGTACGTTTTGAACGGTGAAACATTTATTGGATCACAGATTTGTAGTTTTCAAGGTTTTTAAGACGATTTTTGTGCTTGTTCCCAGGTGATGTTCTTCTCCACGAGTATCTTCCGCATGGCCGGGCTAGAAGGCTCCAGCGCTCAGTACGCCACCTTGGGCATGGGAGCAGTCAACGTCGTTATGACGCTTATTTCTCTGGTCCTCGTGGAAGTGTCCGGCCGAAAAACATTGTTGCTCATCGGCTTCGCTGGCATGCTCATCGACACTATCTTGCTCACCATATGCATGGCATACGTGGTAAGTTCTTTCCAAGAATTTTCCGATTAATTTCCGCTACATTGTTTCAATATTGTTGAAACCTCAAGAAGTGGTAAAAACCATTCGTATCATGAATAATGTTTTGGAACAAACGAAACGAAGATGTCGTTTGTATATGTGTTTTCACCCCATCCGGTTTTATTCGAGAGGTTTATTTAAACAGTCACAACCCAATTAAAATAAACATTGGACCTCGAAAAAATTACCATAGAACTGAAGTACACCCTAAAATCATCATTACAAATAAAATATTGACAGTTCCTCTCGATCTAGATTGTGATCTGAATTTTCAGCTCTATGTGAAGTTTTCCGAAGTTGACTTCTAGATAAAACCCTATCGTTTAAAAGGGGCTTAACTAACCACTTCCAATAACTTATGAACGGGGTGAACACAGTTCCGCCTTGAGTCGCCTGTAGCTGCCAAGTTACTGTATATAAATGGCACTGGAATGAATTCGAGTCCTTTATTTGGAGGAGGTTCTGATGCAGGATGAAGGGAATTCGTTATACTATTACGAAATGACATGCATATTGTTCTATCAGTTTTGACAATGAGACGATTTGAATGAAACCAAGACGAGGTTAGATAGAACTTTTTGCGCATTGACGTATACATAGCAAATTTGATCATCAGTAAAGAGCACCGTTTTGCAATCAGGTGTGGTGATACATATCTTTTATGTACAATAAAAAGAGGATAGGACCTAAAATTGAACCTTGAGGAACTCCACAAGTAAGTAGCTTTACTTCAGAAAGATAATGCTGAGATACTTTATTTTCAACATGGAAAATTTTAATTTACCCCTATTGTTTAAGTAGGAAGTTAGATCAAAATCCTTGTAATAGTGTCCTTAGGGTCTGAGATGTATTCATCTGAGGTATAATATCAGTTGTAGGGCCAATATAGGATGTTCTTATATTGCACTGGTACAGGAGACACAAAACTTGCAGGTACTCAACTGCCAATTTTTTCTTGGAGCTTCTTTGTGTTAATTAACTACATTTACGTTATTTGGTGAAGTTACATGGAAAATGCACCTAATAGTACATGAAGTTATAGTACATGAAGAAAACTTTTATTCTGAATAATCTCTTTAATATTAAATGATTATAAAAAAGTTTTAACATGAATAAGACAAGAATTAAAACAATTTTTATTACAAGAAAGTATTGAGTCTTAAATCAAAACAATTTTATTCACCACATATTCTAAATGTATCTTAATTGATCAACCAAATGAATAAATGTGTTTTCTTCTTCTGCAGAAAGATGGACCAGTGTGGGTTTCTTACTTGAGCATCTTGTTTGTTATTTTATTCGTCATCATGTTTGCTACTGGTCCTGGATCAATTCCTTGGTTCCTGGTATCTGAGCTTTTTAATCAGTCTGCTCGGGGACCAGCTACCAGCTTAGCTGTGGCTGTCAATTGGACTGCCAATTTCATTGTTGGAATAGCCTTTCTACCTCTGCAGGTGAGTCATACTGTAAAATGTATTTTGTTTTCTGATATCAAAAGAGAGAAAGATAATAATGCTCTGAAAAATGCACTTCTAGAAATAATGTTTCTTACAAAAGAAGAGTAAAAATATTTATTTTTATAGAGTCCCATAAGACTATCTGGTTTTAACGATCATCACAAGAAATTCCCTTAAGTCAATTGCTTCTTGCAGTTTAAGTTAACAATTTATATCACTCTTAGCCAAGATTTAATTTTATTGTTGAAATAGTTTGATGTTATCTTAAAATATTTTGTAAAACACGTTTGGCATTGAATGAGGGTGATACTTTGGTATTTGCAACTTTTTTTTTTAGAAAAAACTAAAATCAAAAATATTTCACTGATAAAGGCTTTGTGAAAGTGATGATGATGACAGTTGTTTCACAATGATTCAACCAACATGGACATTGATACCCAACTTAAGTAGGCTAATTTATTTTTTAATAGGTACTAATACAATATATGAGTATATAGTATACAATTTCTCAATATTCTAAAAAAAAAAAAAGTGTAGTTTATCATATAGAATTTCATGAAAACAGGCTCAAACTTTCCTGCAGCAAAAAAATTATTCTTTCAATTTTTAGGTCCATAACAAGCATTTACTCGTTGGATGTTGCATAGTAAAGTAAATAATGAAGTCATGTATTTTGCGGAAATGAGACTAATCCAATACTATATAATGTTTTCTCAAGATCTGATTTTTTTGGTTCTCTTGCACTGAGTTTGCAAAAATTTGATAATATGAAAGAATAAAAACTTTTCCTTTTTGGATCATTGCCATAATTTTCCTCTACATTTCATGTCAAAACAGACATATAACAATGAAACCTACTTTGTTCTGAAATTAATGGATGTTTATATTTGGTTTATTGCAGGAAGCTCTCCAAGGTTATGTTTTCATCATTTTTGTCGTCCTCCTCGCATTGTTTGTCTTGTTTGTTTACAAGAAAGTTCCAGAAACGAAGAACAAAACAATGGAGGAAATCAATTCTATGTTCAGACAAATTTCTTACAACTGAAAAACTACTTTTTAAGACTTCTCTTGTTACGTCAACTGTAAAAACACTGTTGATATGCTATAAGTACATCAAATGCTCTCGTCCTTGGGACAAGTGACAACTCCTGAGAGTATGAATGAAAAAAAAAAGAAATAGAAGGATGGAATGTGGTTTGTATATTAAATCAGACAAAAAGTATTTTGTTCCTTTGAACATATTAATATTGTGCAAGATTTTCAAATGAGAAAGGAAAGAGGCACAAGTAAGACTGAAGATCCCTGACATGGGATTTGGGGCTCCTAAATGCTGCTTTTATCAGGTACTATGTTATACAGCAATTAATACTTATTTTTTGTAAAATACAAATTTGTGTTATTCTGAGACAAAATTATATTTACTATTCCAAAATCAGACATAGAATCTGATTTTATCTATTTACATTTTTTCAGTCATTTAAAATAATATGGCTTTGCATTTTTCTGTTATTTATTTTACATGATACATAATCTTCTGATGCAATCCTGAATTTATTGGATTTTATACTTTCCAAGATCTGAAAAACTAAATCACTATAACAGTTAACATTTATTTATTTTGTTTCACTGTCTGTCTTTTAAATATGTTTTGTAAATCAATCTTAGTTGACTTTTCTGAAAATCTACATTTTTTTGATATGTCTTCCCTTAATGAAGAATGACAAAATAAATAATACTTGTTCACAAATACTCATATATAATAGAAATTGAGCATAATAAATGTTATATTATACATGTTGAAAATATCTAGTAATGAAGAGTGTTATTTTGATAGCTTTTATGTAACCATCAGATTGTAGCTATGGATGAATGATAATCACATATCACTCAAGTTACAGTTATGATGGTATAAAGTAAACATTATAATGACTTGATAAGTGGATGGTAAATGTTTCTTGTAAATATTGGACAAGAGATATGAAACATTGTATTGTTAAGTGTTTGTTAAAATGCATGTCAGTGTTACTTACCAGATATAAGGAGAGAGAAATCTTTGAGAGTGACAATTTTGAAACATAGTCACAAGTTTGGTCCTTTGTTTGAAATAATACTCAAAACAATTGACTATAAAGGAAACAAATTTTGGGAATGACTGCTCTTAAATCTGCTCATTATAGCATGAGACTTGTTGAAATGAATTTTAGAAAGAGAGAACAAGTTAAAATATGTACAAATTTCTATTACCTAAAAATCAAAATTGACTATTATATACATTTTTTTATGTTTGATTGTTTTTCTACATAAATAAATAATTTCAATTAAATTATATTTCTCTGACTATAATTTATATGTGATGCAGATTAAAATATAATTAGAATTCAAGTCAAGAATGTATATTATCTCAACTGTGTTAGCTTTCAGTGTGGTATTTTTGTACATATTATATTTAAGATTATGAAATGACAATGCTGCAATACTTATGAAAGATTAATTGATTATTCAATATTTTGTAAATATTTTAGAATAGTACTTAATGTCCAATATATGTATGGATATTTGAATAAGTATTCAGACAGCTTTTTCTGCTTAATAGAAATGTTAAGTGTTTTATGCTCCCACATAATAAATGAATATTGTAAATGTAGCCTAGACAAACTATGTCTTCAGTAACTATACTTCATTTTGGATGACTTTGTGAATGAAAGGAAATAGTATTTTGAATTGCTTTTGTAAATAGTTTTATTTTATGATAATGAGTGGATGTTATCTTGAAGTTATTGAGTAGGAATCTATCTGTAGACAAAGATATCTCATTGTACATACTGTAGGATATTGTGTAATAAATATGTGTAAAGTAAAGATGAATTTGTCTATTTGTTTTTAACTGGTCTCTTAAGAAATTTGATTAGAATGAAGTCTATTTTAAACACACACACACAAAAAGAGGGTAGCTATTAATTTCCTAAATTATATTTCCGTGTAGGCACTAAATGGCATGTATTCATTAATATCAAAATAAACCAAGAATGGATAGCTACTTACAAAAATTTTTCCTTTCATGAGAAAGAGCCTTTGTCCCTTGGTGTTGAAAAATATACATAGTTTTTAAATTAATTATAATACAAAATAGCCTTCCTCATGTTATTAATATCTATGGTCATTGTGGTCTAATCTACAAGTTTTAAGTTTCAAAATGCTTGTAGTAGTAGTAATGACATAATATTTAGTTTGAAAAAAACTTGTATTAGTGAGCAATCAAGTGTTTAATGAGGTTAAAAAATTCACTTACAACTTATTGATATGATTGGATCTCCCAATTTTTGTCATCATCTACTGGTTTTGTTCCTTCTTTTACTCTCCACTACAGTTCTCTAAACATAGTGCAAAGATAATGAGGTTGCTCCTAGAATTATTTCAAGGATAAGGAAGTTATGGAACAAACCTGATAATATTACCCATGGGTGTATTAGAGCAGGAACCTGTTGGAGCAACACTCCTACATCTGGTGTATTTTTTAATCCAAATGATCCTTCTACCTAAATTAGAGCTAACAATCACCACTGAATTAAAAATTATAGGAAGATTCTTGGATCACGCTACTAATAGGAAGGGTTGACTATTTTATATTAGTTGCTCGGCCATAGATCCCACACTGCCAAATTTGGCACTACACCCCTAATATTGCTACAGAGTGGTTTTCTCATGTTCTGTTTGATCATATTACAGAATAGATTGTTCCACTCTTAGAAGGAATGATTTTGGAATATTGCTAATTGTCTTCCACTGCTGGGATTTTTTAAGGATTATTTCATACTACACAAGTATTCTGGAGCACCTCTTTCTTCGTTTGGTGCCCTCCTCCTCAACAGCAAGGGGAAATTTTTATTAACAGTTTTTTCTAATGCTAAGATCATGGTAATCTCTGTTTTCTTTAGCGGCTCCCTAGAAACTTGGAAATGATTCGTCATTAACTAAGGAACTGACAATTTATTTGTTTATATATTTTAAGAGATTTTTCCTCCTGATATGACTTTTTAGAATTAATTCAAAGAGCAGTAAATGTACAAATTGGGTTTCACTATTTAATATATTAAAATACTTGGGTTCATTTCACTTCAAGTAACCTAATACATTTCTTTCATATCAAGAAACCTATTTCCATCTAACTTTACCTGCAACTTAACTTTCTGCACAATTTAGGGTTTGCTCATATGCTTGTTAGGACCGCATGCTCAAAAAAGACGTTCTATTGCATATTACTAAATCCCTATTATATCTTGACTGATATTCATTATAGTAAATGAGCTCATTGCTGATTCAAATTTTGTCCATGGCAATTTTATCAAAACAATAATATTGAATGCACCGTTTGTATTTTTGAATTAATATTGGACACACACCAAATGTTAATTCAAATAATAAGAACTCAGAGGAATTCAGTTTTTACAAATGCAAAACATATTTTCTTCCCATGAAAACTAATTAAAATGATAATGAATTAGTTCTACAGTATTTCTGCTATTATGATTCAAGAATGTATTTTTTCCACCATGGTTATTTTCCAGTCCAGTCAGCCAATACATCTCTATAATATGTCTATCCAGTGAGTGCACATCAAAAACTGTATTTATCTGAGTGCAGTGGAATCGCAGCATGAGGGGGCAACACTCTCTTACTTCTTTAGTATAAATATATTTTTTTATCAAATTAATAAAGACTACTTAAAGTAGAGTTAATATAATTAAAATAAGAAATAAAAGAAATGCGAGAAGCAGAGAATTAAAGTAAGATTTTTTGTTACTCTGTAATAACTATGTTGTCCTGTTGGGCAGATAGGAAAAGTAATTAAAAAAAGATACAATTTGAACATACATCATTTTGCATTTAAAATAATAGGAAGTTTACTATGATAACTATACTACCTAACTATTCTGACATCAGAACTCTACAGAGCCAAATTTGACACTGCATCCACACTAACATGCACCATCTTCGCAAGTTTTTATGTTGGAGAAACTATGTCATCTCTCAATATCAGAATGAACCACAACAGTTTCATGTCATGTACCTGGTTCTCATTTACCTGTCATCTCATACAGTAAAATTTCATTTTAAGTCATGTACTTATAATAACTTTTTTTAAAATGATTTTAGAAACTCTTTTTCAACATTGTCAAACCATAGGTCAAAATTTGAGAATTAAGTTGCATTTGTTCCTAGGAGACTTAACCAATCTGGGATTAAACAGACAGGATAAACAATACAAAATAAAAATTTGCTCAAATACCTGTTTCTCTTTCCATTCCTTCTAATAATCAGTCAAGAAAGAAAAATCTTCTTGGTAGATGAAAGAAAGAAAACTATTTCATCTGATTTGTGAGTGACTTTTATGAGTTTTTTCTTTTCTTTCTTTTTTCCTTCTCTTTTTCAACTCTGTACCACTATCTAATCAATGGGATAATCTTCTGAAGTTTCTATATATAATTTAATCCTCTTCTTTTACACCTTCAAAATAAACTAAATACAAAGCAAAGGAAAAGAAAAAATTAGATTGAGTGTCTAGGGAAAAATTAATAACAATAAATCAATGAATATCAAAATTAATACTTGAAATCTTTAACCCAAAAGTTTTAGCCAACAGTGTTACTGATATAACAAGTTTGGTCAATGAAAATACTCTTTTGTTTTTATGGTACTGCAACAATTTTAAATAAAAGTATATATTAAGAAAGTTTTATCACTACCGTACTGCGTCCTTAAAATGTTATTTGCGTAAAAGGCAATAAGTATTTTTCTACATTTATATGAACTGTTCTATAAGCTCGTTTGTTTTTGGCGCCACGTTACGTTTCTCGCAGAGACATCTGGCGGCGAAATTCGTAACTGGGTTAAAGAAGTAGAATGAAACTACATCATATGCATCACATGTTCGTGAGACCCATGTCACATAGAACCCACGGAGTTATGTTTGCGGACAGAAAGTACAAAAATTGCCCCTTTTCAAAATATTTTATTTTGATGACATGAGTTGTTCTTGAATACTGGCTCGAAACACCAGACCTCACTTCTATGTACGTGGTGTAGTCGTCGCCATGGAAACATGTTCTTCTGTCATTATATCAAAACATTCAGGGACCGGGGCCTCTCAGCTATGTAGGTGAAATATGGTGCGAAGTGAGGTGTGTTGTTAGTGCACCATAACTTGTTATTTATCAAACAGATACCACATATGAAGGACAATCCGGTTTCCAAGAGAATGAGTGCTGTTGATGTGGATCAGCATATATTGGATATTTATGAATTTAAGCGTCGCATTGGAAAAGGGGTGAGTAGTGTGCACAATGACCTCAAAAGTTTGCAGGCGTGGTAAAGATGTTTTGATGAACGTGTATTCCAGGCTTATGGGATTGTGTGGAAGGCAGTTGAAAGGAAGACGAAAGAAATTGTGGCAGTGAAAAAAATATTTGACGCATTTAAAAACAAAACAGACGCTCAGAGGACCTATAGAGAAATAACTTTTTTACAAGCTTTCAGCCACCACCCCAACATAATCAAATTGAAAGCTCTTCACAAAGCAAACAACAATTTAGACATTTACTTGGTGTTTGAGTACATGGGTAAAGTATCCATTTTTAGTTTTAGTTTTTAAGTTGTGTGTTTATTAACGTTTTTACATGAAATGAAAGGAACGTGACGTTACCAGAGACCTTAAGAAAACGAAAGACGGAAATATATTAAGATCTATTTTAGTTGTGGATGAAAACTAAAATAATCGAAACAAAACTATGATGTTTAAAAAAGATAAGTTTCATTCTAAAACAAAATTCCAAATGGATGGAATACGTTTAGTTTCGTTTCGATTAAGAAATCTAAATATCTAAATAATGAAACTTAAGTGGTTGCAACGTTTAATTACTGTCTGGTTCCAAACGAAAGCGGTTTAAATGTATCGTTTCCGTTCGATACTAAGCAGCAATAAAGTTAGCGGAAATGGAAAATTATTTCCATCCATGGAACCGATGAAACTTACGGTACGCTTCGTTCACAAAGTGAGACGAAAAGAAATAGATTTAAAATAACAAGTCCTTAGAATATGACACTGAATCAGGAATACGGGGAACTACAAGTTACAATAACTTAACATATAAAACTAAATACGACTTTGTTAACTGCCTCGCTCGATTTAAATTTACTGTAAATATTATATTGAATGCCTGACTAATACGTTTATCTTCACAAATGTAACATCCATGTTGCTTCGTAAAAAGTTATATACCCGCAAAGAATATTTCTAAATGACAATGTTCGTTCCCTGCTTTGGAAATCAATAAAAATACTGAATATCGATACTAACATTATAAATGAGGAGTGAGTTAAGTATGTAGAATATATAAAGTATTTCAATTGTAAAAAAATTCGTCAACGAGGTTTTCATATTATTGATCTCTGATTATTTTTTTAGGTTGCACGATTACTACCAAATTGTTATATCGTGGATAAATATGTCACTAGAAGATGTAATTTATTTGTTCCTTAAGTAGTTTTATATTATTTATAACTCGAGAATTAAACTTTTGTGTTATTAGTTCATATTTGAGACAAACGTTTTCTATATTTATTTAATTCCTTTTCACATATATGAAAAACTTAAGAGAATCGCAAATTATGTGAAATTACTTTCGACAATACACATCGTTTGTAGGCAATGAGATTT
>NNCF01130796.1:91936-107213 GCA_002313205.1 Laupala kohalensis | reverse complement strand
TTTTTACAGAAACTCTAATATCGTTTACATTGCGTATGAAGACTTTGCGAGACAACGAATCTCGAGATGTCGTTTAAATATAGAGAATGGTAAAGTTTATTGAAGTCAAAAATATACAGAATATTTTTGTTATAGAAGTCCAAAATGTGTATAATAAAAAAATACAACAAAATATTTCTTTAATAGCGGTGTAATGAAACATTTTATCTCGTTACGATTTACCCGCCGCATGATGTCTTCCAAATATGAGCGCCGTTTCAAATAGACCTACGATTGGTCGAATGAAACTTCCCCTCTCGAAGTGAAAGCAAGAGGAGAGATCCGTTGCAAATCTAACAGATCCAAAACTGGTCAGAGCGTGGGACTTAGAATAATAAATGGGCCCTTTTATGTTATCAGTAGTGTAAAATAGGTTAATGTACAGGTAGAACCAAAAACTATACTCGGAGGAAACGAATACGTTGGCCTCCACTCAACTGCGTAAGATCATTAAGGCACTAGGTTCTGATTATGTTACCAGATTACTAGGCAAGTATAAGAATTAATAACAGTGTATATAATTTATTCTCATGTTATGTATATAAGAGCATATTTTTAAAAGATTTTGTATGTGGTAGTTAATAATGATCCATAGCCTATTCGCCCAGTTTGAAATATAATTAACTAAATACTATTTTATCAACAAAAAATACCCAATGTTAGTTTAAAAGAGAACCGCATGTAGAAAATATGTTGTATCTTCTGTAACTAATGTATATCCTATATATGTCTGATACCGGTGTGTTAACTCCAAATAAAGAACCAATCGATGTGCCTCATGCATTATCCAGGAAGTCTCTGCCCCTTCTCTGAGTTACGTCATCTCTCGTTTTACTCATCAGGCGGGAATCTAGCTTCGGTGGCGTTTTGGAACTTAGGAAGGAGCAGTGATTTGTCTTTATACAGAGATAAATTCATGAATGCATTTATCATTTAGTTGAATATTTTTCCCATAGGATATTTAAAATTGTAAAAGAAAAGGTACCTTCAAAATACATTAATTTTGGAGAAATACTTTTATAATAGAGCCCGTATAAGGGATTAAAAATAAATTTAAAAAAACAAACTATTATTTCCTTTCGTCTCACTTTGTGAACGAAGCGTACCGTAAGTTTCATCGGTTCCATGGATGGAAATAATTTTCCATTTCCGCTAACTTTATTGCTACTTAGTATCGAACGGAAACGATACATTTAAACAATCGCAGATGTGTCCTGTTGTTTCCTGTGATTGTTGAATTTATCTGCAAGTGTCGTTTTTGCCTTCCGTCGTACGTCGAGTGATACGTGCGTGATTTTAATATTAATAATAATAATGATAATAATAAACTGGTGTATTTTCAAACAGGTTTACGTTCAAGTCAATATAATGCCAAAGTAATGAAATGATGCCAAACGTGAAACATTTTTATTTGGAAGTACTCTTTCGAGGGGTAAAGTTGACCTCATATGATAAAATTGACAGGCCCTAGCGAGCTTCCACTTATGGCTTGTCACAATGTGTTCGAAGCGAGCGAAACTAATTAATACAGAAATTAACTCAAAATTCGAAACTTTCTCGCTTAACTTACAAAATAGAAGCCAGAGCTCGTTAAATTGTACATTTCAATAAATTATCGCTCAGCCAGAAAACCTCTTGTAAAACCCTAACTTATGATTTTTTTAAACTATTTGAATATTTCGTATTTAAAATATCAAAAAGATACATTTGGTTGATATATCGCGACTTGAACGTAGAAGGGATGATAGTCTTCTGGTAAATGTGGGTACTCCTCGCTTTTCAAATTTAGAGGTGTATTACCTAAGATGAAATCTCGAATTCCAAGATTAACGTGAAGAATGGTATTGTAAGCTACCAAACTTAAAAATGTCATTACTGAGCTAAACTTCCACAGTTCATTAATATTTTATTGAAATAACGATCCCTCTATTTTATTTGCATGATAACTTTTTTTATCCCTTTTTCTCTCGTCTCATGTCACCAAGTACGAAGTTGAGATAGTTACGAAAAACATTTTTGTGTCGAATAAAAATTGCAATGTTTCATCTTAAAAATGTACTATATATTTCATACGTTGTTATAAAATACAATTTGCACTCCAATAGAAGTGAGTTTCTAAGTTACCTCCCAAGTGACGTTACTTACTCGGTGATACAGTGAGGACTCTACAACATGCAGTTAGTGCATAAACTACCTCACTGATGCTACTCACGACTAGATAACTTCGAAGTCCATGTTTATTATTAATTTAAGACTTTTATTGACCTCAAAAACGAAATACTTGATAACTGTTGTACAATTTACTATATTCAATATCCGATAGGTCCACTGATTTGTAGTCTCATGTTAGTATCACTGAAATCTTCATACGGATCTTCTAGAATTATTAACTTCAGGTAGATTAAGATGTGAACCATAATTATAGAAGTAATCATACGTATGGAAGATTGTTTACTAGACAAACCTGTGACCAAATAAGTTCATGCCTGAAGTACTTTCTTCTCTTTAAGTTTGTAGTGAGAACTTGAGGTTTTCTTTTGCAGACACGGACCTACATAACGCTATCAGTCAACGCACAGTCTTGGAAGATGTTCATAAACGCTTTGTTATGTACCAGCTTCTCAAGGCAACAAAATTCATCCACTCCGGCAATGTAGTACACCGCGACCAGAAGGTTTGTCTCAACCTTATTTGTTTTATGTTTTTTGAAGGTAACAGGATACCATTTTGCATTACTTGCTTCATTGGATGTCATCCCGAACAAAAAGAAAATCAATTTTTTCTCGAAGTAAATATACGGTCAACCTCACTCGTGAAAATAATTAAATGAATTGTTTTATTTGGGACGGCTATATTAATCACGTAACCAACCAATCCAACAACTTTCAAAATTACATTCATTTACCCTCCCAGAAAATAATAGATTTTTAGCGCGTGTTCCGTCCTGCAAAGAAGTCAATTTTTGCGAAAGCATCCGATGTTCTTGAGGAATAATTGATGCTTCACTTATTCTGCTATTGGTTAAACACTTGTTAGAGAATTAATAAAACCAGAATAAACACGTGTCTTAATATAGGGATTATTATTTTTGAGAATTTCCTTGATTGAAGAAGTAAAAAAATTATAAAAGCGTACTCTTTGAAATTAAAATGTATATCGATTTAACCCTTGCACAATAAGATCCCGGTAAAGTTTCTTAAAATGAGAAACAAAAGATCAACGAGTGAATGTTATTAACAATGAAAATACTGATAAACGTTATTATAATTCCTTGATGCAAATAAAGTCCTCAGTGATTCAAATCGTTTCAACACTTAACCCCATGTTTCCCTATTGTTAAATCCGCCTCTGGCCTTGGTAACCTTGATTGGAATTGATGATGTAGTCCCTTTCTTGCTTCCGGTGAGTAAATTCGTTCTTTGTCCTCCACGTGGTTATTCGCAATTTGTGACTGCTTTTTGACAATAAATTTATTATAATAATTATTATTGTGATTATCATCATTGCTGCTGGTCAGCCGTCGAATGTGCTGGTGGACCGGCGCTGTCGCTGTAAAGTGGCGGACTTTGGTTTGGCGCGCTCTCTCCTTCGCCCGGATGACGGCTACGATGCGCTCGCGGACAATCCGCTCACTGACTACGTGGCTACGCGCTGGTATCGCCCGCCCGAAGTGTTGCTGTCTTCGCGCAGGTGAGAAGAGAAATGCAGCTCCCAGATAAAGCTTTTTAGCGAGTTGATTTCTGAATATATATTATATAAATGACGGGATGCAATAATATAGCATAGCTAGGGGCAGGGAGGTGCATCACACCCTCCCCAATACTAAAAATCACAAACAAAATGAAATTAAAAGAATAAAGACATGAATACCATTTCCCTTGCCTTGACCATATATCTGATCCATAATTGTTTGCGGATCTAGTACGTATTTTACTAATTTGTAATATCTGATTGAAAATAATATTGGTAATATCACCGCTCCTCCATCCTTTTGTTAATTTACCGTTTGCGCGCGCGTTAAGAAATACCTGGAGCGCACCAAGAGCTCTAGAAATTTCGTTAGTCTCGCTTTTTGTCACGTTTCCGCACACTTATTGCAGAAATGAAAAGATGTATACACTTAACCCCCCCACACACAAAAAAAAGAGACTTTGCGACCCTCCCCCCTTTCAAAAAGCGACTACGCTCTTGTGCCTATCTCATTTGTTAACGTGGAGGTGGAGATGCGATAACTTTGACCAGGTGAGAGGAGAGTCGGTGATCAAACTCTGAATCTCCTGCACTGATGCCAAAGGTGTTTGCAAATTTATAATTAACGAAACCAGTTAGCCATTCTCCGACTTCATTTTTTGTCAAAGAATAAAGGCATTTCATGCAAAATACTCTTAGGGAACAATAGTTTTAATCCCTTTTCCCCTGATAGCTTTTTGTTATGTTGCGCTTAAACTCTTCTTACAATTTAGAAAATAACGAGTCTAATTTTTTTTCGAATAGTTTCTTTATTCGCCACATTACAGCAGAGGCGACGTGTGTTATTGTAATTTATCATAAGAGAGTTGTCAAAAAGTGCAAAGTAACTCTTGCGTCGTTGGCGCGACCCATGCCATAAACGGTGGCGGTGACAGCATTGTAGTTAACGTAGATATCACTCGTCTTACAGGAGCAACCCAATGGTAAGAAGCGAGAGGACTCACCTTAAAACTAAGCACCCCAGGGAGAACAATATACTACGACGTTGTTCATGGGTTACTGTGAATACAGTTGTTGAAAAAATATCATGCCTGAGTTTATTGGTCGATTGCAAATACTCTTTTCGCAATATACGAAAAAATTGACTTTTCACAAACCGCGGGGCCACCCATAAATACTCTACAATTATTTCGGTTGAGACCTTCATAGTGTTAGTCGTGATTGAGACCTTAATAGTGTGAATTCTTACAATTGACAGTCTCAAATCGTCAGAATCGTCCATATTCTCAGGGTTCACAACATTATGTTCTTATCTAATTATAATGTCTTTTCGTCGCAAGTGTCGTATGAAGAGAGAACGTGAAAATGTATATTCCAGAATCATTAAAGTAATTGTTTGCACTTCAATATGCTAATTTTTAATGGAAAAATTTTGCTAGCATGTCTTTAAATATTGAGATGTTTAGTTGTAATATTTTTTGACGATTATTTGCTTGACCACCACTCACCGGTCGAACGTTCCATACCTGGTCGCTTCAAAAAATCTGATCTATTCGTGCAAATTGAACGATTTAAACATTGTTTCATTTTTGATTAACGCACAAAAGAAAGAACCCATTTAATTTTATGAGGATTCATTTTTTTCCTTAAAGTACTCTAAGTTGAAGCATTTCAACACGTCTATTTTTAATACCATTTTTTGATAATTTGAATTAACCTTTGTCAATAGACGTAAGCAGTCGCGGTTATTTTTGTAGAACTCTTCGAGAAAAACAATATTGCCACTCATTGATGTCACCTATATCTAACAATTTAAGCAGCGTATGCAAATATCTCTCTCGGAAGATTCATTTTTTTCGAATTGATTCACTAATAAAGGTACCAAATACCTAAATCGAATTTCGAAAAAATCGTTTCGCTGTGACGACCTGACAGCTGTGTACTTGATATATAGTCATTTTGACGATAGATGTAGATTTCTGACATTTTGACACTATTAGGCTACAAAAATGACCATTCAAAAATGCAAAAATAGTACATCGAGCTCTTATTAACTTGCGTTAAACCTCGCACTTCCATGGATTTCTCCTACTCTCGCTATCGCAGCGTACACATCAACAATTATTGTGATAAATGTGTTATTTTATTTATTTTACATTTTCGCTAAATGACAATAAAATATGAAACAAAGCAAGTCACAATATTTTTCAAGTATTGCAGTCAAAATATTTCTTTGTTTGTATAAATAGAAAATAAAACACCAAAAATTCCCTCACATATTTGAAGAAAATGTCTCGGCATTCAGATATGCGAGTGACTTTGTTTTATTTTTTTATGCTACAAATTATTTTCTATAGTTTCGTTATCTTTAAAAGTTTTTAATTTATAGAAGACTTTTACCTTAGATTAAACATCTTGATGACATCGAAATGGGTGAGAGACCCTAGAAAGATTGCTATTCAAGAGAAGGATTAATTATATCATGTATTAAATGAGTGATGTTGCTCCGATTATTTAGTTCTGTTGACTTTCTTGTGATATCCAGTCATAGCATTTCTAGGTATCACAATTGGTTTGGTTCTCTCCCTACCCTCCGACATTTCCATTTCCATCTCCATAATAGTAGTTATAATCTCGATTTCATCCATGATTATCTTTGGAAATTGCATTCACCTCGATCGTTAAATGAATATTCCGTCCATATACTAATTTGCTTAATACGGATTAGGCTAGTTTAATGCTCATTCATTGATTTACAAAAACTTCTAGATTTTTTATGTGTATAATATATTCAGAAATATCATGAAACCGGTTCAATGTTTAGGATAAATAGCAAATAATTGAAATAATTTATTTTATCATGTTTATTACTTTCTTACTCTGAGACATGGAGGAGATATGAATTATTATGATTCCAGTAATGTAATAAGTCAGTACCTAATTTATTTGTTCAAATAATGTTATTGATACAAAGAAGTTAATTGTTGTCAGTGGATGTCGATTTTTTTCTAGTTTAAAAGCGTTATCTGGAAAAGAATTGATAGGATTTTCGATGTTTTTTTTGTGGTTGCAACAGTCCTGACTGAAGTAATTCACAAATAAAATTGTATCTTGTCTTTATAAGTTATTGCTTTGTAAATGTTAGTAACCAAAACCTTGCCCCATTCTCTCTTGGTGTTTCATCTAAGTACTGTCTTCTATATTAGTAGTTGTTCTTCTATATTATCTTAGTGTTGTCAGCGTGCGATGTTATTGCGACAGATAGATAGATGAATGGATAGATAGACAACTAGATATATGCGTAGATAAATAGATATATTGATTGATAGATAGATAGGTCGAAAGAAAGATTAAAACAGTCCAAATGCAGGTCCGATAAACACGGATGTTTATAAAATAGTTTGGTGCTTGCTATAATATCTTCAATATTAAACTAATTTTATTTTGTTTAGATCATAATAGTAGTTATCTAGCTGCAGTAGTTACGTACTGTAATAAAATCTTTCAATTCTTCTTAAATGTATTAAAATCATTCAAAATTTGTGATAACAATAGAAATATTTATGACTGCCATACCCATTTTTTTTCGCCCGTATAGACTTGGTGAACCCATATAATTCGGTTCTACATTTCATTTCGCGTAATGAAACCTCTTGCTCCTAAATCCCTTTCGATAAACGGAGCCCAAATAAAAACTGTCAAGATAACAAAACTTTTAGGGTTTCATATTGAGGACATCCTCAAATGGAATTGTCACATTGATACTCTGAATTCCAAACTAAGCAAATTGCGCTATGTATTCCGAACTTAAGTCAACATGGTCAGTCAACACGTTTTTCGCAGCGTGTATTTTGAAAATGTTTATTCTCATTTGCGATACGGCATTATCTTCTGGGGCCAATCCGCTCAGAGCATTTAAACTTTTAGATTCCAAAAGAGAATATATGTAAATCTCTCCCCCGAAATTCATGTAAACCTTTTTTTTAGAGAATTAAATATCCTCCCTCTCCCTTGCATATACATTTATGAAGTAGTTGTGTTTGTTATGACAGAACTATTAAAATCTCACCCCTGCTTTAGAAGAAACAGTCTAGTTCACGAACACAACACTCGCAATAAGACTAATATTCTTAATCCTGGTGTGTCAACAACTCTTTGCCAAAGGGGCCAAAGAAAAAAGGAAATTGCGTTTGTTGATCCAAGAACGGGTGTATATGGAAGAATGTTGCGACAAAGTCTCTTTAATTTAACAAGTAGTGTATTCATTTTAGTAATGTTTCAAACAATTCCGATGACATTTTGTTTTTAGTGCAATTTCAAATTTTTAGTGCCTTCGTGTTGTAGTACCTTAATTTTTTTCTCTGTGGATTAGTCGTGGTAATATCAACATTTTTTTCCCGGGGAGGGCCCCCGGATCAGGGAGTTTTCCGGATCCTTCCGGACCCCCAGAACCTCCTAGAACCAATTCTTTACTATATGCTCTGATAACCATGATCTGACATTGTCCTTTGACTGCCATCCGTGTAGCATCCAACCAGAGACGGAAAAGCGTTGTGCGCTGAGCGCGTGCGCAGGTACACACAAGGTGTGGACATGTGGAGTCTGGGATGCATTTTGGCTGAGATGCTTCTGGGCAAGGCGCTGTTTCCGGGCTCTTCTTCAGTGGACCAGATTGAGCGCATCCTGACGGCGCTGCCCCCTCCCTCTCGAGAAGGTAAGCATTACGTCTCCTTACTGAACCTTTAAATTAGGTTTAAGAGGGAAGAAGTTTGAATTTAGGTTTAAGAAACATTTTTAGCTATAAATTGAAAGTAAGTTTTTAAAATTAAGTCAGATTAAAAGACTTTTTAAAAAGCATTGCGTCATAAGCATGAAATATCACTGAGTATTAAGATAACATTTACAAAGTTAAATCTTAACCCTTAATCTTGTACAATTTCTAAAGAAATAGACAAGTATTTTATATACTTTTTTTTATTAAAAATATGTCGCTTGTGATGAGATTATCAAAACTGTCGAGTGTCATTTACGACTCCCAAGTTTTATTATTCTGAGATTTTAACTATCAACTGAATATGTGGGACTACTGTCGGTTACAAAATTATATGCACCCGAGTTTAAGCTTGATAACAATGACCGAAAAATCTTCCATAAAAAACAATTACATCGGAGTTTTCGTTAATTTAGTCTCCTTTTCACGGTATCAAATAACATTTTATTAAATATGTAATATTTTTTGTTAAGGTGAGAATGTAATAAGTACCCATTTTAAGCGTATTTCAAAGAGCCTCACATTTTTTTCTGAAATATGTGTCGGCACCAAATATTGATGTCATAAAAAACCGTTTTCTATATATGTTATAATTTCGGACTTTTATGAAAGTTATTACCCTTCCTATCCTGTTTGTGCAGATGTGCGCGCGGTGTGCGGTGGTGGCGCCGGAGCAGCACTTCTTCAACGACCTCCGCCTCCAGGAGCCGCTCTGGTGACGTTGCTGCGTGGGCAACCACCAGACGCTGTGGACTTGGTGTCGCGCTTGTTGGTCCTCAACCCGGAACGTCGATTGTCAGCAGCGCAGGCTCTCACTCACCCCTACGTTAGACGGTCAGCGAAAAGCGACGCATTGTTCATAATTTGTCGTATCGAGGCACGCGTGTGTCAAATTTCGATGCTCTTGGTCTATCCGTTTTTGCGCTATGCGTGGATACACAAACTCTTTATTTTCTAGATTTCCGTTCATATATTCCGGATATATTTATCGTGAAAATAAAGCGTCAATACTGTCGTCTATAAATTAAAAAGTTTTCAATTTAATGAAAATAGAAAATAATTTTATATACATGTTTTGCTCGGAGGGGTGCTTACGTTAATACGCTGTCTTCTTATTGCAGACAATGTTTAATCGAACGGTATCTAAACAATTGCATGCCTATATTCTCGGTTGCCGGTCCTTTGCAAACACGGCCTTTTGCGAACTGCGATTACCTTCCTTCTACCAGGGAGGGCTCTGAGGAAACTGACCTTGTAGAGACTAAGCTTGATGTGAAGCTTGATCCTTTTGTTTGCAAGAATAGGCTTCAGTCTGCTAGAGTGTTGAGCCATCTTCCTCTTCAGTTCTTTCGTGTGGCTCACCCGGTTGAGCCGGCGATTAAGTCAGGCCAAGGTACTTGACCGATGGGGAGGTGGAAAAAGTGGATCAGGGTGTGATGAAAACATCCAACTCCGAAGATTTTTAAAGGATGGGTTTTTTGGTCTAGTTTAGGAAATGGTTGAGCGTTTTCGGTGAGCTAAATACTGTAAATACCTTGTTTTTTAATGATAACAATTTTAGTGAGATTGTTCCAAAATATAGTATTCAGATAAATTTACCTGATTTCTTATCTAGAGATGTAAGGGATGTGGAGGTGTTAAGGAATACTTTATTTTGTTTACGATTGATAAATTTGTCTATAAGTGAAGTGTTGTACCCATTTCTGACTGCAATTACTAATATCGTCAAAAAACAAGGTTTTAACACATCATTTAGTCCACCGTTATTGGTTATTTTAACTAACATTTACGAGAAACAAATGTCGGAAATAATACTGAGGTTAATGCTAAGTACAAAAATTCTCGCGTTCTTTCGAAAAATCCCCAAATCGGGAAAAGTCTCGCCAATTGGCGATGCTGAAACTAGGAGAAATAACGCATTAGAAGGAATGTTGAGTCATCAATAGGATGCCGCAAGGGAGGTACAGCCTAAAGGGCAAGTTATAAATTTGGTGAAATTCGGTACTGTCACAAAAGATTTTTTTCGGTATTTCCGTAAGTCTTGAATATACCTCGTATAATACGAAAACTCGGATAACCGAGGTTCGGATAATCGAGGTTCTATTGTATATAAATATTGTTTTCTACTATAACATATGAAATAATATGGAAATTTGGCAAAGCCTATTTGCCTGTAATTAATGAATTAAATTGATAATACTTTACAAATCCTTTATCTAAAATTTGATACATGTATACCTCTTCAACTTTGAACATCTGTATCTCGGACACTATTAGGTCTGTAGAGATGACTTTGGTCTTACTTTGTTGAAAACGTAGTCTACTTTAAAAACGCATTGAATTATTTTTGCCAAAAAATACGTTCTTCATTTTGTCAAAATCGGCGAAAACCTCTAAAGTCTGCTTATTTTGAAAATCTGCTTGTTTTTTGAAATTTTGGAAACTTTGAACACCCGTATCTCGGAAAGTATCGGGTCTACGGAAAAGAATTTGGTCTCTTTTTGTTGGAAATTTAGTTTACTTTAAAAAAGTACATGATAATTTTTACCGTGAAATTGGTCCTTCAGGGTCAAGATTGAAGTAAACTAACAATCTCCGAAAATTTTGCAATTTTTCAAGCATATCACAATGATTCGGAGGTATGGCGAGGTCAAAAATTGGATTCATCTTTGGCCAACTGTCGTAAACAACATATCAAAAAAATAAGAAGTATCTTATTTGATGCAATGTAACCCCCCTTTTTACGATTTTACTGGACTAATAAGCTACGTTACATAATTTTATTATCACTATGGAGAACGACTTACTTGATGAACTTTCCTTCCAGGATTAAGATGCTGGTGCTGTGCTGAGATATTAATGAAATAGGGCTGACTAAAACTGCAATGCCGCAAACGTACTATTCTAGGAGAAGCGAGTGAGACTTGGTAAACGTGGCGATCGCTTAAAAAAAAACTAACAGAATGCAAAAGACGGAGGAAGCACGAATACACCAACATTTTTTGTGCGGAATGGTATGAAACGGACATTCCAACCGGAGGCACTTGTGATTATATTTATACCGCATAAGAATGGCATACACAAGATCAAACCAAACTCTATACTCTATACGTAGGTCATTTTATTCAACAAACTCTACAATTCCCTACACAATCGAGGGTATGGAACTCTGCCAATAATTATGTCATGAGCGTCAACAGTACCCTAAGTGCCGAAATGTGCAGTGGATTATGTAGTGGTGAATTTGAGATCGAAGTTTAACGCGAATAATGCGTTGTTTTATGTCGAGTGTGCTCGCTTGATGTTTAAGAATTGGAAAACGCCAAACACCAAATCGCGAAAATTCAGCGTGTTTCAAAACACTTATCACAAGTATTTCCATTTCTTTGCCCTCAAGTATAGCCTACAAGAATTATTCCCCTACACTTACATTTTTTCCTGGTCAAGTTATATATTTGTACACGGCATTGCATAACAGTTATATTCATTTTAAAGAATGATTAACCATCAGCCTTGTTGTAAAACAGTTATAAGTAATATGTTGTGATACAACAGCAACACTAACAACCATAGTGGGGTTTTCTTTCAACCAATGTTGAAAATTATTCTGATGATGCAAGAATAACAAAAAAATTATATTTTTTGTTCAATTCTGTTTTAAAGGAAATCTAATATTAAAAATAATATATATTATGTGACTACACATAGTATATGACAACCATAGATCTCTAGTTACTACTGGACGAGTACGCCAGTGCTGGTGAAAGGCAGATTTTCGGTCCTCGGCAACGGGTGTTATCCCCACTCCAACATACGGCAGTACGCGAGAACTACATAGTATGTTGTTGAGAACTTTTCACATTACATTCTGTTTTTACGTTTTCTTTAGATTACTGTTTAGATTTAGTTTTCTTTAGAAAACATTTTAAAGAGACTATTTGTATTACAAAAAGTAAGTTGCAATATGTTAAAGAGGTGTTGAATAAAACTTTAAATTATTTAAGTGAACTACAGATAGATGGAATAAATATTTTAAGTCATGCAAGAAAAAACCTTTGTATTAAGATTTCCGACAAACATTAACTTCTCATTAATTTAAACATTTAAGACATTAAGTAAGAGACTACTTCATGATTTAGATTTTAAATTCATATTAATATACAAATTTTCCCAGGACCACGTAGAGTTAATTTTTTCATGCATGAGATCCAGAGGTGGTCATAATAATAACCCGAATGTTGATCAGTTCAGACATGCTCTTAGGAAACTAATGTTTAGGAACAGAGTTCCAAACAAGTTAGGAACAAAAGTTCCAAAGAAAGCAATTATTTAAAGTTTGATGAGCATTATCAAGATTCAGTTATGAGCTTTCAAATACCTGTCAGTAAACAGGATGATGAGAATAAATATGATGAAGATGATGAATTGTAAAATGAAATGTGCAAATTGTGTTCTAAAATGGAACTTTCATACTTCAAAGATAATGTTTTGTATTATATTAGTGGATTTATTGTGAAGAAAATAAATGAAATAATGAAATGTGAGGAATATAGAGTTGCTTAGCAGCAAAATTCGGCTTCTGTAGATATGCCCATTTATTCTGAATTCACATCTATTGTTTCTAGAGGAAAACTGGTAAATGTTTCTCCTGATGTTTTTAAATAAGTAAAATTTTATTTTAATCTATTCAAAAGTCATATAAATAGGCCTAACTTTAACACAATTGACTATATTTTATTAGCCTGTAGAGAATTGCATGGCAGTGTCCTAAAAAATCATGTCTCATGCAATGAATTTTGCAATGAAAGTCATGAACTGTGTACTTAAATTAATTGTCAATATATTTTTTAAGTCCATTTGTTTTTCTCATGGAAAAGAGAAAACTATGCTGCTTAATAAACATAAACTTGGTATACGTCGAAAACTAAACAAACTTGTTTTGTTTGAAAATGTGGAGTGGTATGTGAGCGGTGAATTATAATTATTTATTTACTTTGTTTTGTTTAATTTATTATTCCCATTTGAGATTGATATCCCTTTATCAATTATAAGACCATTTCACTTAATATAAATTTAAACTTAATATAAATATTAATAAATAAATATTTACGACCCTTTACAACATAATAACTCAAGCTGCGCGCTTGGATACAACAGGGTTTCAGCCCTGTGTGGTAGGTCGAGTGGGGGAAGCGAGGCGTTGGCGGACCGAGCAACCGAGCTACAGTTACGCTTCCAGTAGTTTGTATATTTCGATGATGACTACACATAGTATAGTGAATAACCTTTTTAATTCAACACGCTCGGGATTAACAATTTTTCCGGGCCACAGGTTCGTTCTGAATACGGGGTTTTGTCATGAATGAATGAGATGTATACATATTCATCATTATATGTATGTTATATAAAATAATCATTTATATTAAAAACTAAAAGATAGGTTTATACCATTAAGTTTAAAAAACAATGGGGGTAACAAACGAATTACGTCAAACGTTAAGATTGAGCGTGATCTTAAGTTAAATTAAGAGTGTTATTTGATTATAGAACATACCAGATTCCGGACTAAAGATGTTTTACTGTATGTCTTTTTATAAAATAGTCAAGTGAACTTATTTTTTGTTTCAGATTCAGAGATCATTCCTTGGGATATACTATTTCGAGACGAATCATCCCCGAGCTGTCCGATGATTATCAGTGGTCTGTGGATGAGTACCGCGCCAGATTATACGACAATTTAAACAGCAAAAATTCCCCGCCAAGGTTCATACCAAAAATTCCGTTCTTCAGAACTTGCCGCTAAACACTGACATTTTATATGGTTTTTATATCAACCAACAATTATTTACATTTTATAATGAATAAAAATGATGCGAATGCATCTCAATTTCTTTTTATTGTTTCTGTTTTCTTTCATTGAAAAATTTTGGTGGATGAGTTAATTTATTCAGAGCACTGTTATAGCGGAAGTCTCATGAAAGTTCTTTCTAATGAATATCCCTGAAAATAGGAAATAACGAATCGTTCAAATGAAAATAAATTATTACGATGACCCTCAAATACACTTTCTTTTAATGTAATGTGAATTTACTCCGCTGTAATACTGTTAGAAAGTATGCCAAAATAGCTTTCACCAAATAAAAATTGTTTCCTTTTATATTATTCTTACACAAGACAGTAGTAAAGTAATGACTAAGATCTGCGGTGATAAGGAATCAATTACAACATTATTGACCACAGGTATCACTAACATTCTGCTATAAACTTATGATCTAAAATCTGCTGTCAACCAGGCTATTAAAAGCCCAGATGAATCGCATTTTGTCTCTGAATATATTACGAATCAGCCTCAAAAAGCTAGCGAAAATTAAAGTATCAAAAGGTGACGTAGAAGATTTATTAGAACTACAATGAACTCCTCAGAATCTTTCTTGAGTCAGTGTTGTGTGGCTTTCGAAAATAATAAATTGGTTATCCGTAGCATGTTAACGCATCCTTTTTAATCATGTTACGTCGAATGAAAATGGGAGACGGGACCGGGATTCGAACCCGGGACCTTGAGCTCTACGCGCTCATGCGCCTACCAACTGCGCCATCCCGTTCGCCTCTCGGGCCCGTCTACCATTCTCATTCAACGTAACATGATTAATCTGTTTAGACGGGCCCGAGAGGCGAACGGGATGGCGCAGTTGGTAGGCGCATGAGCGCGTAGAGCTCAAGGTCCCGGGTTCGAATCCCGGTCCCGTCTCCCATTTTCATTCGACGTAACATGATTAA
>NNCF01130796.1:62033-91670 GCA_002313205.1 Laupala kohalensis | reverse complement strand
ATATATATATAGTGTTCTGATGAATTTGGTATTGAATATGCCTATTTTTTTATCATTTATGTATGTTATTATAAGGATGTTGTGTTTGTAAGGATGCAGAATCGAACTGAGATATGACTAATTATTTGGGTAATAAACAAAAAGTAAGAATGTTTTTACTTAGTGAAGAAGTATGTGTATAATTAAATAGTTCATAAGTTAGTAAAATGAATACGTTGCAACATTAAAAACATTTTTTTCTTAAAGCAGGACACACATTTTTTTGAAGTACATACCATTTTTAAATATGCTCATCCCTTGTGTAAAGTACTTGGTTATCCGGGTGTACTGCAGAATGAAAAATTTCCGTTCTATTACACTGCAGAAACTGGACAATCATGTAATTCAAAGCGTAGTCCGCGGAAACCTTCTAGAGTATCATCTCTTACATTTTACTGAATATGACTGCTAATGAAACTGAAGGTGCTATACCATTTCACATATTTTCTCACACACTTCTCAGTCTTCTCAGTACAGTAGGTCAAAAACTTGACATTATCAATTTGTGTGAAACTTTGCATATGTGAGATGATAATATATTATTCGTAATCATGTCATAAACTTTTTCCGTAATGTGTTGTAAGATTTACCATGTATTTGCTGTAGTATAGTTGGCCGAAAGGTCAGCGTATTTTAAATGTTTGTTTTTTATGGACGTGTGTGCCAGTATTAATCCAACATGTAAATTAAATTACCTAAGTTTCGAACACTTGGGCAAAGAAAGAATACTAAAAAACAGAAACATGACATCTGTTCCTAATTGGGTTCATCTCCTTCTCATCTTGTTTTCAAAATCTGATTACGTTACATTGAGCTCATAGCAATCACGCAGTTCTAAAGATATGTCTCCAATGTCCAACAAGCTTCAACAGATTCATTCCTATCAAGCACATTGTTCGCTTACAGAGAAGGGTCATTGAAAATAAAACGAACTGAATTTCAAATTGTATTTTACATTGTGAAATAGATATCCAGATCGGTTAGTTACAAATTATATCTAATTAACCCATAAATTAGTTTCAAAGTAAAACTCTGTCCAGTATGTCTGTGTTGTTCCCCAGAGTTGAGGAATCATGCCGAGGCAGCACCGGCCCCCGGAAGGCAGGTGGTCGAGCGCGAGGACGAACGGCGACGCTCGCAGACACCGCCTCTGCCCCAACGCAGGGAATTGCCTTGCCTCGCGTGGATCCCACAGTAGCCTCCAGGCGGAGGCACACCCTCGTTTGTACATGTAAGCTCTTCATTCGTGCAATGGGTGCGTTGAGAGACTTTTGACAGAAAATGCTCAATAGTAGATATAAAATGAGTCACCAATTTCTGACCAAATTAAGACAGTAGGAGTAGTCTTTGCCCAGTTGCCTCATTCACATTTCTCATTTTTATCATGCCTCATTGATTCCTTTTCGTGTAATTCTTTAACGACAAATGATTATTATAATTGAACATAGTTGATTATAATGAAGATTTTTTAAAACTGTATCTGGTCATGAGACCATGGGCGTAGACAGAGGATGGGGAAGGAAGTGTCCTTGCTCCCCACATCCTGAATACTGAAAAAGAAAAAAAAGAAATAGACTTGAATGCCATTCAAATATTCCGAGTGTAAATATGTTCTACAAATTCATGTGCGAATCTAACATTTTTATTAATTCGTTTATTAATTATCTAATTGAAAATAAAGTTTATGAAACAATATCAACACTACTCCAATATAATTAAACAAAGAATGCAAGCCTTAAGACCTTTTATGGACAAAAAGTATATATTTTGCTACTCCAATAAGTTGTTAAATTACCATCTGCAATCCATTGAGGGATATCTGGCAAACTCCACGAGCTCTAAAATCTTCGATAGGGTTTTGTGTCATGTTTTAGCGCACTTCTTGCAGGAATGAGATGATGTAGCTACTTTGACCCCTAATAGGTCGAGACATTGACCCCCGCCCAGAAACCTAGCTATGCCCTTTCAAGTATCATAAAAAAGTTTGTTCGTGGCGGGTGATTGCAGCGACACACGGTAAGAGCGGCGGGAAGAACGGGGAGAGCAATAGGGAGCGTGTGAAACCGCTGTGTGTGAAATGCAGCGCAGCCGCTCGCAGACACTCCAGTGCCCCTATTCCAGCTGCAGCTCTCGAGCAGTTTGTCACCGTGTCCAATGTGACTGCGCCTCCACAAACTCGATTGGTGAGTACGCCCTTGCGCTCCATGCCTTTCTTTGTGTATAAGATGTTTCTCGAAGAAAAATATAGAAAATATATTAATTTTTCCCAGTTTTCACTTGGAGGAGAGTCAATCAAAATCGGTATCTTGAAGTTTTAGGTGAATTTATGCTGTTTTCTATCAGTTAACATTTTGGACTAGTTTTACATGAACACCGTATGACGCTTGATATTGTTGTTAAACAGAAGACTGGGTAGTGAATAATTTGTAGGTTGTGAATATTTCGTAGATTTTGGCTTACATGTTTATTTTAAATCCTAATAAATATAAATAAACTTTATTGTCAAAAAAGCAGTTACAAACTGCGTATGACCACGTGGAGGACAATAAATACTCTTTGGAAGCAAGCAAGGGACCATCCCATCAATTCTGATCAAGGGCCCTAAGGTACAGGTGGATTTAACATTTCAACACAGTCTTGAGAATAAAAATAGTTAGGTACATGTTATAATACTAATATAATACCAACAAATTTGTATTTAATAAAACACAAGAAAGTAATTTCACAAGTACGTTTTATTTTTCAAATTACAGATTATTCGCAAAGTATTGATGATAAATTGTAACTATTACATAACACTGAATTCTAGATTTATTATTTCAATAGAAGCCGCCCTCTTGAAGTTCACTTTTAGGTAGGTATAACATCAAATATTACGGGGGCAAGTCAATACATAAGACGCAAATGTCTGTTTCTCATATACTGTTTTAAATTACGTGCACATTTTTTGCCAGCAGAAGGCAGTAAATGTATGCTTGTCTTATAGGCTTCGTGACATCTCGTAGGCATCTCTTCCTTACGTTATTTCAGCATTTACTAGTTTGCGACTTGTCAAAGAAACACTTGACCAATGATTCCATACCCGCAGAAGTTTGCGGACAATTAACGAGAATTTGAAATTGAATCATGTGGGAACCACCTCCAATCCCTGCCATACGTTTGAGTTTCGG
Source organism: Laupala kohalensis (assembly GCA_002313205.1). Lineage (NCBI taxonomy): Eukaryota > Metazoa > Arthropoda > Insecta > Orthoptera > Trigonidiidae > Laupala > Laupala kohalensis. Next base: position 88,461 of record NNCF01130796.1, on the reverse strand, counting down.
GAGAGCGGTTGAGGAGCCGCCGACCTAACCCGAATACCGCTCGGACTCCTCATAGACGTAAATATATTTAAGTCTATGGGACACCTTCGCCGTGTCGGAATCTTCAATTGCAGCAGCGACGCAAAACATTTTAAATTTCGAAGACGAAATTCGCTGAATGGGAGCTTTTAAATTGACCAAAAATATTTTTAGTAATTAATCTATTGTAATTATTGTTCATGTTCCTACTGAATGGTCTGACATTTTAACAACTAAGACATTGAATTTTTATTGTACTTTCTCTGCTTATTTAGTATTCTATTGTTAGGCATACTGTTTCTACACAATTTTAGAAGGAAGTAACTTGGCGCGATTTTCAGTGATTAAGTGGTATCCCTTTCAATCGTTACACTCTTTAATGAGAGTTACATCACGCTACGACTTGTAACGTTCGAGTATTATACTGCGAATAGCACACACTTGTTCGCCAATTGCCCAACAAATGCAATGTTTTTAAATTTGAACAATAAACAAATTTATGTCTCTGTAAATTGTTATTTCTGAAGTTCAATGCTCACAAATGAATTTAACGTCTTCCTCTTTTTTTATTTACTTGCCTTGATAATTTTTTATTTAAAGTAAAAGACGTATCATAAAATTCACAACAATATTTATTCATTATACACACTTTTCACTAAATTTTCAAGCAAGCACACCCGCTGAAATACCTCTTATATTTCCCCTAAAATGTGTCACAAAATAGTTGTGTAGTCGTGGATTTTAAATATCTAGTCAGAGAGGTATAGTTCAGAGTAAGGTGAGAGAGGGGAGAGGTGCAGACAGGAAGAAAAACTTTCTAAAAAACAGGTCACTTTGTGCATCTAACAGGACAGTTTTGTGAGCTTAAAATGTTTCGCGACGCTGTCGCAACTGAAGATTTCCAACACCACGAAGGTTTCTGAGCGGCATTCTAGTAAGGTCGACGCTCTCCCGAGACACGCCAACATCTCGTTCATACATTCGTTCCTACAACCCTACATCGTTCAACGCTCATCGTTTTCAAAATACCCATTTATTGGCAACTTTGTGCTGCCGGACCCTCCCACAGACCACTCCCGAGGCTGTAGGGAACCAATGTTTTCAAAAAATTGGTATGTTCGGACAAACATTTACTAGTCGGAGAGGACCGGGTAGTACGAGGGCAAGTAATTATATGTCACCAACATCAGTTTCCCATTTACCGTTTAAAAATGACGAGTGCATTTTTTTTTTTTTTTTTTTGCAAATAGATGGCAACAAATGTATGCTTGTCGTATAGGTTGCGTGACATCTCGTAGGCACACAGTCAGTGAGAGGCAGCCAGTGAACGATGGCGGTTGTGTTGCATGAGTTTACACGAGAAGAGCAGCGTGCAATTGTGCGTCTTTTGTGAGCCAAAGGACTGTCCGCAGAAGAAGTGCATCGCGATATACATTCCACGTATGGTGACAACTTTTTCTCGCGGAAAGCTGTGTTCAATTGGATCCAGAAGTTTAACAAGGCAAAGCATCAGAGATGGGGGGCGTCCTGGTCATCTTCCGAAGGTGTCAACTGCAGTCACAGTGCAGTGCGTGGAACAAATAATTCGTAATGACTGGCGTGTGGCGATCCATGACGTAGCGTGTGATGTAAGTTGTTCACATAGAACCGCATGGAACACCGTGCATGAGCTCTTGCACTTTCGTAAAGTTTGTGTACGATACGTACCCCGCCAGTTGTCTGAGGAACACGAAAAGAAGAGAATTGGTCTGTTATTCCAGCACCTCACTCGATACACTGAGGAAAGAGAGGACTTAATGGCACAAATTGTTACGGGGGACGAGTCTTAGGTTCACCACTATCAATCCGAATCCAAACGATATTCCATGGAATGGAAACTTTTCCACCTCTATCCCACCCACCCCCAAAAATACTGCAGAAATTCCAGCTTCACGGTGAGACTGTGAATACCGCGTCGCACTGCACTATTCGGCGGGAACTCCGACAGGTCATTCGCCGCAAACGACCCGCACTCCTGACAAAGGGAGTGTTTCTTGTAAGATTACACAACAGACGACCGATCTAGAAGACAGCGTTGCGCGGAAGATTCATTGCTTTACCTTTAGTGTATTAGTTTACTGGGCGTGATCAGGGTCGGAGCTCAATTTTGTATCTCATATTTTTTCCCATTTATCGCCGTACGGGAGCCTACATGTTTCTGTTATAGTGCTTCACCCGATTTGTGAGGAATTAACTAATTTTCACTGTTGGCAATAGTTTTTGCGTTTCTTGTTAGTCATAAACTCTTAGATATGATAAGTGAATAGAACTTTGCCAAAAAATATTTAAAATTAATATAATAATCAAAATATCTTAAGTGATGCGCAACGGTAGTGGATCTTCTGATCGTAGTCTGAGAAAGCGCCAAGCGCTGGTCAAGCGTTACTGCGTGCGGTTTAAGGTGAAAATAGAAGTGAAAGAAAAACTGTCGTTTCTCGAATTATTCGTTGATATTGGCTTCTTCAATGTAAATTTCGTTACGAATATTTGCAGTCACGGACACTCGTTACAAATTATACTACATTTTTCTTGAGGATTTTCATGACCTATGTTTCTTAAAATCGCGTGACAAATCTGCTAATAACCTCATTCCTTTGCTTTATATATCTTACAAGTGAAGAAGTAGGCATGTATCCGAGGTGCTTAACCAGTGAAATAATACGATGAAATTTATTTCCAAGGTCTAATTTTAATCCGATTGGCAATTTGCAATTGTAGTTGCATATTTTCCATAAGTTTTTATAAGGAATAAAATACTCATAAATAAAACTTTGTATATTTAATTGTTTTGTACATGTATTTGCAGACTTATAGAAAAATGTTATTTACTCTCTGAAATAGAAGCATTTTTCAGTCATTCATCTTTCTGTGTTTATATTCATCGTGTGTTCATTTACAATTAAATCCAATATTTCATTCATATTCACATTTGATCACATAAATAAAAATGCCTATTATTTTATTGATAATGCTTAAACAAACAACTTCTGGCTTAAATATTTATATTATGAGCAATTTGAATTAAAAATAATATTTGATTGCAAGTATCACTTAAATGAGGAAAATTGTAAAATGAGAAAAATCACTTGAAATACGAAAATTTAAAGAAAAAATTGAGTATTGAGCAAATTCAATGATAAAATAAGCAATTTTTTATGAAAATCATGAGAGTTATGAATTTATATTTAATACTCGTTTTGCTTTAATATCTCCTGTTAATACATTCATCCTATCAAGTTTTCTTCAGATAATGGTTATTATAATAAAGCACTTACAACCACCTAGCAGGTATCACATTATCACATTTTCTCATTTGATCATTACCTTCATTAGTAGAGATCCGTGAAATTCGCGAGACGCAACAAAACGAATGTTTTATTCCTGATTTTTTTTAAGTGTTAAGTTCATAATAGACTTTTGTTATCTCAAAACTACGATTTTTGAATCGCGAAATCGATAGTATATATATNTTTTTTTTTGTGGGGCTTTAGGGCTCGTCGATAGTATAAATATATTGATATGTTTATTTTTTTATTTATTTCTCTTAACCAGATTCATTAATGAAATTCAATACTAGGCAGTAGTCAACAAGATGTTTCAAATGCAGAGAGGCCAACTTTGTAAAATGTCCTGCAAATTTTCCAAAATAACCGCATGAGAATAATGTTTTGGAATTTTCGAAAAATTTAACAAGTTTGTTGTGTTAACTTGGATGTAAGGAATAGATTGCAAAGTACCACAAATCACTAGTTCACAAAGAAAACTTTTGGTTGAGCATTTATGCCCTTGGGAGTGAGTTTATGATTCATTTCAGTGAACTGAATTTGTTGAGTAAATTTAATACTAATCCATTTCTCAGTTGTCGATGAGATGTTTCAAATGCAAAAAGGTCAACTTTGTAAAACATATTCTTGTCTTGAAAATTTTACAAAATGCCCAGATGGAAATAATTTTATATTTTATTTTTAAAAGATTTTAAAAAGTTTGTTGTGTCAATTTAGACATGAGGAGTTGATTGCAAGAAAACACATAGTGATAGTATGTTTAGAGTTTTTTGATTCAGCATTTAAGCCCTTGGAAGTGAGTTTTTAATTTATTTCATTTAATAAGTTTTTTTAACCAAATCTAATATTAGTCCATTTCTCAAATGTCCAAGAGATATTTCAAGTGCAAAAATTGCTGACTTAGTAAACTGTAGATGTTCCATCGACTGACAAGACCATTAACTTATCAACAGTTAAAGAAAGTGTATCTCTTTGGTGTTATATAGAGGGTAACTATTCCACTAAATCATACATTTGTGTCGATTACAAGTTATTGCATTCAGTTTACGTAGTGGTCCCACGTGAATTGGAAGCTATAGGAACTACTTAACTTGCTATTTTTCTATAGAGAGTTGTAATAGTATGAAGACTACAAACAGTTAATTTACTTTGTTTGATTGCAGCACTATCTGCAATAACACCAAAAAATGCCTCCAACATAAATAACTCTTTGTTCTATTCTAAATAAATACCAAAAAAGTAGTGTTACCATTTCAAGTTTTGATAGTAAATCACCGCTGATGGTAAATCAAGTTTTAAAAGGTCTGAACAAGTGGTCTGGTGCATCCTGTTTGTGTATCGATGTAAAGACTTCATTATATACACTTAATATAGAGAGTAAATAAATGAAGGGGAAACAAAAACATAAACAAGAGTCTAAAATAATCAAGGATCCTTCACTCCCTTTATCTTACAAACAAACCTTGCTACACAGATTATCAACTTTCAAAATCTTGGTAATAAAAATCAAACAACATCAAATGAGAACAAATTATATCAAGATAATAATAGATTTATAACATTAAAAATTTATAATTTATAATATTACTAGCCTACTCTACTTGGCTTTACACAGGAGTCTTTTATTGTTGTGTTGAAGTTGAAACTTCATTCTGATTTATTATCAAGTTAAAATTGCATGTTTACATTTGAAAACCTTTGTGATATCTTAATTTCAAAAACTGACGAAATATCACAATCACAGTGATATTTAGTAAAAATTAGGATAAAATATGTTTCACTCTAAACCATCCCTTTAAAATTGAAATTTCACTTACATACTTTTGTAATGCGTTTCTTCAATACATAAGCAATATTCATTATAAATTTCAAGTTCCTATCTTCAACAATTTTGTCTTTGCTTTGATGAATGTACTAGATACTGAGGACATCAAACCAAATATTTTACTCCTTTCCATCGATTTAAAATTGAAATATCATAAATGAAAGAAAATATTTAAACATATTGGATTTAACAATCCTTATTTACAGAAATAGAGATGCTATCTCAGTTATTTCATGACATATAGTGAAATTAGTATACTATGTCTTTACTGCTAACAACTGAAAATCTGTCTATACCTTTAAACCCATCTAGAAAACAATATCAAAAAATCCAAAAATTCATTTCATAAGAATTAACAATATTTATATACAAAACCGTGATAATAACTCATGGTTCAAAAGGTATAGTGAAAATTACTGATCTTTGAGAAAGATATTTTACACTTTATAATTTCTTTCAAATATTACATTTGGAAAAATCTTTTTTGAGTGAACCTCTACAGTTCAAATGCAACATCCTTGCAAAATTTCAAGTTTCTATCTATAATCAATGCATAAAGATTTACATTTATGTGTCAGTTGTTCAGGTCAACATACCAAATATTTTCACAGATTTCTCACATTAAAAAGTTAAATATCTACAATTCCAAAAGTCAATTTTTAGATATTTAATTGAGATGCAAAAATTGAGTTCAAGACCCTTTCAGTTCATTGGATAAAGCCAAAATATCTTACCATTAGCAAGACCTATAAAAATATGAAATCACCTTTGCCCCTTAATAATAATAAATTTATTTTCAAAAAACAGTACAAACTGTGTATGACCACGTGGAGGACAACAAACTAATTGTACTCTACGGAAGCAAGTAAGGGACCATCCCATCAATTCCGATCAAGGGCCCTAAGGCAGAGGCGGATTCAAAAATTTCAGCCAAAGTTCCTAGATAAGATGAAAAGTTAGCTGCGAGTTATAATACTGATAAAATGTCAATATGTTTGTAATTTAATGCAATGTAATTTACATATACAAATTATTATCGAACTATAGATTATTCTGAGTATAGTGTTTAAAAAACATAAGAGTTGAAAAAACACTAAATTCACGATGTATTGTTACAATAAACACGCCCCTAGACAAAGCCTAGAGAACCTGTATAAGAAATCCGCCTCTACCCGAAGGAAAACCGGAGAAAAACCCGGGCCAGGATGGGGCTACAGAATTAATGTACACAACCGTGCCAAAGTTGAGTACACATAAAACTAAATTAATATGAATCATAAGACACAACAATCATGCAAGAAAATAGTTTTTGAAATTGTTATATGTTATTTAAAAAGTACTACAGCAAAGGCGTGATAAAGTACAAGACGGATTTAACTTTTATTAAAATCAATAAATTCTTTTACATCGTAGAAGCACTGGTGCAAGAGGTAGTTTTTAACTGATTACATAGTAGATTTGAAGAGATTCAATTTCATCATATATTTTATATTCTTGGGCAGGGAATTAAATAGAACGATTCCCGAATGATATGGTCCTTTTTGGTAAAGAGTGGTTGACACTCTAGGGCGATGAATATTATTACTATTGCGAGTATTGTGTTCGTGAACGAGATGTTTCGTATGAAGAAAGGGTGGCACTTCAGTAATTCGATCTTAACAAACACGACCGTTTCATAAATATAAATGTAGGGAAGTATTGAGATATTTAATTCACTGAATAAAGGTTTACAAGAGTTTCTAGGGTGAGATTTACAAATTATCCGAACTATCCTCCTCTGAATTCTGAAAATTTGATAGCTCTGACCGGAATTTCCCCAGAAGGTAATGCCGTAACGTAAATGGGAGTAAACGTTTGCAAAATATACGCAACGGGATGTACGTGGACTAACTACGTTAACTAAGATTCGGAATGCGTAAATTGGGAATTAAGATTGTCAACGTGACAATTCCATTAGAGGTTGTCTTGAATATGGAGACCTAAGAATTTTGTATTCGTAACAGTTTTTAATTGTGTTCCTTTTAAAGAAAGAGAAACCTGAGTAAAGATTTTGTGACACTATTTTGAAATGACATACACAGTTTTGTCAGTGTTTACAATGAGACGATTTGCATGGAACCAAGTCGAAAGGTTAGACAAAACTTTTTGAGCATTGGCGTGTTTACATAGTAAATTAGTGTCATCAGCAAAAAGAACCATTTTGCAATCTGATTTAGATGATGACATGTCGTTCACATACAATAAAAAGAGTATAGGGCCGAGAATTAAACTTTGGGGTACTCCGCAAGTAAGTGGCATTGTTTCTGAAATACAACGCTGAAGTATTTTATTTTTAGTATAGGATATTTCGACCTGTTGATATCTATCTTGTAAATAAGAAGTTAGCCATTGACGTGGAAGTCCACGAATGCCTAAAGAATGCAATTTGGAAAGGAGAATTCCGTGATCGATGACATCGAATGCTTTGGATAAATCAAGAAAGTTGGAATTTTCTCCTCGGTCAAGTGATGTGGTAACATCGTTTAAGTAAGAAAATGTGGCGCTTGTAGTGGAAAAGGATTTCCGGAAACCGTGTTGATCGTCAGAGAGAAGGTTATTTTTTGATTAAAAAAATCTAGAAGACGCTTATAGAACAATTTTTCTAGAATTTTTGAGAAAGTGGGTAGTAGAGATATTGGTCAGTAATTTCGAATATTAAGTTTGTTTCCTTTCTTGTATAAAGGTTTCACTTTAGCTCTCTGAAATATTTTAGGAAAATGAAATATCCAAGAAACCTGAAGACCTATTTCTAAAAATTCAAATTTACAATTCTTGCATACAAAAACTGAGATGATACATCAATTAGTTCATTAGATATCGAGAAAATAGCGAAAATGTGAAAACATACATTTTACCCTATTTCACCTAATTTGGAAATTTTAAAAAATTGTTTTTTAGGTGGAGGTAACCTTACAAAAGGCACTCACTGTCTAAATTCCATATTTTTAGCTTGAGTAGTTGAGACTCTTTTTTGATGAACATGTCAGTCAGTCAGTCATTAAGGACTTATAGATAGATATTATACGTTAAGAAGTAGACATTGAAAAAATTAAAGAATACTGAACCTAATGAATATTACTGACAGGGAGGGCACCATTAAGGAAATACACTTCCAGAAACTTCAAGGAACTAGGAGTGAAAAAGTTTTTAAAGTGTTTAAGAATAATATATTACTAATATCCAATCATTGATTTGATGAATTATCTGAGACTTATTGTTTAAGAACTTGAGATAGTATACAGGTATTTTATGTTCTTTAGTCCTCAACCAAGTTCACATAATCATATAGGCAGATACAAGTGGAACTAAGAGGATGAAGAGTATCTAGGGAATATGTTAGAGCAAACGGAAGTGGTCTGCCTTATCAACATTCTTTTCTGTGTGTCAACATAGGATAACCCCAGCACCAGGAAGAAGAGAACAACTATTTCTGCAAATCTTATCTCCTCTTACTCTTCATTTTCTTCATAGATCGTTTTAGACATTCTATTGCTCAGTAATGTTTGTTGATTTTTCTTGCTCATTTATGACATTTTCATACCCACAAATTTTCTAAGCTAAGTACATGAAATTAATATTTGTTCAATAACAATAATAAAATTTCAATATAAAAAACACAAGAAGTTAATTCTAAAATATTTACTTTGCTCAGTTAAATTTACATACAGCTATACTATGACCTTAAAATGTTACAAATCAAAGCTATCATTCAATGGTGTTGGTAAAATATTTTTTATTGACCTAATTGAGTTTTGATTCGCAGCTTTACAATCAGAGCACTTAATTAAAAAATTACTGAGGTATGTGAAATGAAGTTCCCAGAAATAATAAATGACTTTAACTATAAAACTATATATATATGGCTATATATTTGTCATGGGCTAAATAATAGATAGAATTTGTTCATTTGTTAAGTTATTTTATAAGACTGTTTATTTCCATCCTAAATTTGTCTTCCTAAAAAATTTGATTAAAAATTTCTTTTCAGAATATCTTGTAAGTCTAAGATGGGAATATGTACTCAGAGAAAAGAATAAAATGCTCTTCTCATGTTCGAAAAATAAATGATTGGTTCACGTAGAAATAGTTAACACCTACTGTCCAATCTCTTTTATTGATGAAACACTTACCGACCTATCCTAAACATTTTAATTCATTGATAATGTGATTACATCATTTTTCTGAGTGTGACAGTATACATTTTATTCCTCAAAAATGTGTCTGGTCATTTTTAACAATGTTTTTGTAAAAAAACTAATAACTCATCATAGTTTGTATGAAGAAGCTTGAAATAGTTAAATGTCTCAACTATTCGCTAAATAAGATTTATTTTTGACACTTGTTTTGTTTATCTTACAAAAAATAACAAAGTCAATAATTCTAAAAATATCATGTTTCAAGCATTTCTGGTTTTTAAATATTATCATTCATTCATAAAATTAAATTTTTTTCTTATGCATATATAGAACAATATTTTTCTATGAGTTTTAAATGTGTTCTTCTCAGCAATTAGGAATCAGGAATCTATGATAAAACATCCAGTAGTAGTTGTGATCTACACTAGTTGCAGCCTTCTGTAATCAAATAATTTTCAGTTTATTATATTAGTTTATTTGTAAAATATGTGAAAGATGTGAATTCCCCAACTTTTGGGCAGATTAGATTAGATTTTTATTAGATTAGCTATTTAGCAACTGAGAATGTAATGTAAAACATTCTTTGTACTTGAAAAATATTTTTATTTGAAGAAATTTATACTAATGAAAATTGCCTAAAAATATTTCATTAAATCCTTGCTCCCAATTATACATAAAAAAAGCTTCTCTAATGTAAGTAAGTGATATAAAGTTGAAGAATAATGTCAGCCCCAAAACACAACTACATATCTCTGTTGAGGTCTCACAAGGGTACATAATATAATAGTTTTCTTGAACAACTTTGTTGCAATGTGTAAAATTTCCATAGAATTAATTTAGAGTTCATTTTGTAATTTTCTCACATTACTTTTCCATGATGTCATCTACTAGAAGACATAAGTACTTAATTCTATTTACCATTTTAATACTAATAGTCACAAATTTAATAACTGTAGGTAGACATAAAAATACGTATGATAATACCCGTTAGTAGGGAGAAAGATATAAGTAAAGTTATAATAATTAATACCAAATAAACTATATAATTTCTATCAAACCACAGCTGCAATAGGTATAAATACTTATTGATTGCATTATAGACTGTATCTGAATTTCTATGTCTATACACAAAAATAGAGTCAAATATAAATGCAAACAATATTCCATAAAAATAGATCATTAACATAAATGAAGAAAAATAATTGGCACAAAACATATCTGCAGCACACCATATATGATTAATCCCTAACATTGTCTCAATTCTGACCCACTTATCTCTCCCTGACAAGTAACTGAACAACCACTTATACAGTAATCCATGTATCCCAGTTATAGATTTTATAAGACAATATGTTGATTGAATATATCAAATACTTGAGTAACACAAGTGAACATTTTCTCCTCCATATATAGCTCTTTTCACAATTCACTCCTTTCAAAGAAATTAATTAAAACATCCTGAATAGAAATCCCCTCATGTAAACCAAATTGATATTTGCTATATGAAAGATGAGGGTAAAGAGGGGATGGTAATAACAAGTTTGCTTATCACTGGTATCAGGACATTGATCTTGTTTTAAACATGGGAATTATTCAGATCTTAAACTGAAGTTTCACAGGTATTAAAAAATAAAAACCACATTGGGAGTTTTTCTTTTTAATTGGATATGGTATGCCAATGTTGATTGCCTCTTATTTGATGAATATGCATAATTCATTGATGAAATGATGTATAATTTATTTAATCTTCCATTTCTCAACAGTTCCCCATATAAAGGTACAGATTCCACTTGTTGAAACTTGATGTAAATTATATACAGGTTTATCTATTGTTAAGGTAATTAATTTTATCTGTTTGGTTTGATTTTTTGTAATACTCTCTTGGGACCATTACAAAGGAGAGCACTTAATTTCTTTAAAAAAATTATTATCTAATTTATTTTTGTATTACTTTCTTTATCCAGATAACAAAACAAGTGCATTCTCATATGGTGCCAAATCTTGTAATGACTGTATGTTGGCAACTAGGTTTCATAGTAAAATATTTACGTCTGTATTAAGAAGTTTAAGTCACCTACAAAATGAAACAATTTAGACTGAAGTATAAGATTGTCTTCTTCACGTGGAAGCCATGACCATTTCCTATTTGCTTAAATTGAAAATAACATTGTTGAGGATGGTTTAAAAAAAGCATGATATATTTTGCAATAAGTAGGGAATAATCTCAGTATTCTCGAAACTGTTTCTAAAGAGGAAAAATATTTCTGTCTGGGACTTTGGACAAATATATGTGACATCATGTTAACTGTTACAGCTTACCAGCAGGATGAATTGTCAGTGACTCAGGTTAGTTGTCAATAATTGATTATTTGCTTTAATAGGGCAGGCATTAACACCCCTTGATGTCTATAAATGGGGACAAAAAATCTTGTTTTTTTCTCATGCCACACTTGAAATTCGTATCAAAGACAAATAGCTCTTGGTTTATTTTGAATTCTATTACAATACTTTATTTAATGTATTGTCCTAAAAAATATTTCTTATTCTCTTGTAATTAAAGCTTAATTCATTCCAATGCATCAATTCTATTTATACTTAATTTTTTAAATTTCTAATTGACAAATTTTGAGGATTTCACAACATTATTACTAATTTTTGTTGTTTGAAAACACTGCAACACTCTGTGGATCAAGCAATAAGTATCATCAAAATTTAGTTAATTCTTAGATTTATGACATTCAAGATGTTCAGGAGCCTACGCTATTAGATCCAGGAATATACAGAGCACCCAACTCTTGTAGAATCAGAAATTAGGTTAAATATCAAAATGTAAATTTGTTATTCTTTTGCAGCAATTGGAAAGTAAGTCATCACAAAGATCTCAAAAGAGACAAGAAGGATTTATGAGAGTCACAGAATGGATCAACAACAAGTACAAGTTTAAGCCCCAAGCTGCCTCTACTCCTCATAGTTTGCCCTTCAATGGTATGCAAATAACAAAGCAAAACATCAACACCCTTCCTATTAGAGCTCTACAGTTCAATCATTTCTTTAGTGTTACTGGGTTTACAGATAATAACAATAACAACAACAACAATAATAATAATAATAATAAATAATAATAATAATAATAATAATAATAATAATAATAATAATAATAATAATAATAATAATAATAATAATAATAATAATAATAATAATTGTTTACCAACATTCAATGAGAAAACTGTAGCAGAACCAAATAGTTACAAAATCTTGGAAAGAAGATTATGGACTCATTTATTCATTGGAAACTTTTTAATAATTTTTATTTCATCATATAAGATAAGGAGACTTTAAAGTAAAGATGCAACAAGTTTCATTGTATACTCCATCACGTTTTCGTTCATGTTGACTTTAGGTGATAGATTAGGTGATATATCTTTTTTCTTTTATCAGTGTTATTAGGGAGCTTATTAGTTAAAAATAATTGATTCATTTATTATTGATTTTCCATAAGATAAATTGAATCAATTAATCCCAAGTATTTTTATCTATTTTATTTTTTTCAACTTAATATATTTTTAAGGATATCTGTTTAGGTTAAAATGATAAAATGAACTATGAAAGCACTTTCTTCACTAAAAGTATTCATAAGTAATAGATTTTAATGTTGAATTTGTGTACTAGTGAGTGGACTTAATGAGAATTGAGATGTAAACTTAATGGTTTTACTATTTTTCTGATGTTTCGTTCATTCTACATTACTGAACATAAATATGTTGGTAATAATGAATTGTACGAGTTCATTGCCTGCGTGTTCAAGAATTGTGAAAACTTTGGGTTCAGAATTTGTGATATATTTTGTATATTTTTGAGAATAATGTAATACTTTTATATTCTGTACATACCTCCTTTCCTCATAAAAAAAATCTTTTCCATTTCAAGTTTGCAATAAAAATACTGCATAGAAGATGACTTATAAGTGGAAATTTGAATTTAAAAAATCCTTCCTTGACCTACTTCCTTTCATAAATTTTCTTCAATTAAGATAACCTTTGGCGAAAAGAAATAGTTGTCACCAGTGGCACACCTACANTTTTTGCCCCCCCCCCCCCCCCTTAATTTTTATGGAGGCCCCCTCATATGTTTGCGAACCTACTAGAACATATCTAATGTTCCAATGAATTAAAAAGAATTTAAATTTGAATTTAATTTACTATAAGGTCAACTTCTATTCATTTTATGACTTTCAGATGGTTCAGATAATATTTATTTTCAAATTTATAAGTTCAAGTGATATTTGGTAACTCACTTAGAGGCCCCTTACATGATGAGACTTTGAGTGGACTGCCCACTCTGCCCCTGCCTAGGTATGCTATTGGTTGTAACAACAAAAATGAAACATTTTATTGTTCTCTTTTCCCTAGGCATTCCCATCATCCTCTTAAGATTCTGAAAACATTCAATAAAACTCTCCAACTTATTTACTTTTTTCCTACATCAAAATTAACTGAAAATAATCAGGATCCAACGAGGGCAAATATGATTGTAGCTGTGCGTCATGGGGCCACCAAAGGAAAAACAAAAGGATAATGATTAACAGAACAACAATTATAAAACTGGTGAATACTGAATCACCTATTCTCATATAGAATCTAATGTTTTATTGAATAAACAGAGTAAAATGCTTAACAATTCTAAATAATACCTGATTATACACAATTATCTACCACTTACTATTGTTGTTTGCTACAATTATTAACAATAATTATATTCCTATGCTTAAAGGTTATTTCAGATCAATTGGGGAGGGACCCATCATACAATCTGGAAACAGGTCTCATATCTTGAAGGTTGCATGAAAATTATCGAAATAAAAAGACTACAATTTGAATACATATTTTTATTGGTTCTTATATTGGGTAGTTTTATACCAAGTCTATGCAATATTATATTACCATTGGTTTTATAAATGATGTTTCTAGAACCACGGGATAATAGCTATGTTTTTGAAGAAACAGTGTAGTTGTGGCTGTTACAAATTCTTTTATGGAGTGAAGTAATGATTCATCTATTATCTCATTAACATTTTTAAAATCATGATTGTGTGGTACAAAATAATTCAAATTTCTATATTTTTTTTAGTTTTTTATACATTTACAAAAAATATAATACCAAAGTAATAAACAAAAAGGACATAATTCAAAGATTCAGCAACTGTTTCCCTCTAATTTCAGATGAAAAACAATTTTTCGAATTGGATTTTAACATTTAAGAATTTCATTTCTCAAAATTGGACCATTCAACCTAATTAATTATTTACGCGATGCCAGGTTTCTATTTTAGAAACATACTGTAACAAGTCGGCGTACAGTCTTAATTTTGAAAATACTTCTAAAATAAAATGAATATTGATTTAAAAAATTAAATCTAATAATTATGCTTTTATTAACTTTGTCATCCATTCCGTAACAAACTCTCGTATAAACGTTAAATTAACAATTGACTTAAGCAGTTTGTTATGTTGCGCATTCGACTGTACTTTTTTCTTCTTCACCTGCTTATGTGATATTTGAATGATTTCTTGTAGGGATCTGAGTAGACCCAAGAACCCCAGAGATACTTTTCGCCCTTTTTGGTGCTCATAGCGTTTAAAGACTGCAAAATTCAGCCATGCCTTTAGGCGTTAAGCCAGAATGTGTGAAATGCCAGAAAACAGAGGCATGTATGTGGAAAAACACTACTGAGGGTGACGTTTGTGACGAGTGTTACACATCTGAGAAAAACAACGGGAGCACGAAAGGTGAAGAAAATGTGTCTTCATCTTCAACAAAAACCCAAGAGAGTGGACCAAAAATTGCCACCAGGAAAAGTGTTAGAAATACCAGGAATTACAAAACTAGGTTGAATCCATACGCTTTACCGAAACCTCTTGCTCCCAAAGGGAAAGGAAGACGAATCATCTTCAAAAAGACAGTGAGTTTTGCAATTTAAAAGTGAATTAAATATTACATTACCTGTATGTTATTTATACCTCTTTTAGTGTACCAAGGCACCATCTGCTGTTGCAACTCCAATAACTAGTGATTATGTGTTCTACAAGGTTAGTCAGTTGAAAATAAAGCATAAAATCAAGTAATGTATTGTTTACTAATTTTTTCATCAATTTTTGTCATTAGGGAAGCTATTATCAAATTGGTGACATAGTTTCTATGCGTGATGTGGGAGGTGGATTGTACTATGCCCAGATTCGTGGAATGTTGACCGATCAATATTGTGAAAAAAGTTGTGTTGTTACGTGGTTACTTCCTACTCAATTGAGCCCACCTCCTGAAGAAGGATTTGATCCATGCACGTATATACTTGGTAATTGCAAACTTTTTGAATTTGTTTTGAATATCTTTTATGAAGTGGAATTTGCAATGGAATTGATGTAGTACATTTGGTTCTCAGAAAAAGTGAAGTTTCTTTAAATGTGTTCTCAATGATTCTTTATGGGAAGGGATATTCATAGCAAATATTTTACCTAGGAGTATTTGAAGTCATGAAGTTTTCTTTTGCATTTTGCAATGTATCGTTTCTGCAATAATTAATGTATAAATGATTTTTAAGTTTCTGGCAATTTTTCAAGAAAATAAGCTTTCAATTTGAAGCATTTAAGTGCTACTAATTGTGAAAAAAGTATGGTAAGAGTAATATGAAGGGTTTAAAAACTTTTTCAATGGAAAATGAGATACAGCAACTTTAAAAGTAGTCTGCTTTTCCTTTTAGTATGCAGTAAAATGATTTAAAATTAGTCACTATTTAAAGTACATTTTGGTTCGAATGCAGGGAGAATCCATAATTTATTTGATAATGTTAACAGAGGCACATTTTCTCCAGCAATTTTTATAATAATTTTAACAAGTGAGCTTGATTTTGAGGGGTTGATTTGGAATTCCTCATATAATCTTATGCATTTAATTATTCTTGAAACGTTTTCAGGAGGAATTGTTTTACTGAATAGCATGGAGTTAACATATTATTATTTATTTATTCATATACCCTCCTTCCTTTCTCAAATTACTATCTGTACAATTTCCACAAAATTTTAGGTGTTTGAAGATGTTTCGATTAGTATTAATGTATGAGCTAGGTATGTTGGAGTAGCAAGACTATAAAGACATCTTTTTGAAATTGGATGTAGAAATCTCTGAATTGAGAATTATTAGGTTTAGTAAGATGTTATATTAAATTTATCATATTTATTCCACACGAGAAACTAAATTATGTCATGATGTCCTTATTGTTGATTAAAGGGGATAATTTCAATTTGGTTTGTCTTTTGAAACTGATTCATTATTTTTGATTTAACTTCAACATCTAGTTATTTCAAACATCTAGTCTATAATGATAAAACAATTAGTTATAAAGTATGATGCATTAGAATGAACTTCTTGCTAATGTGTAATTTTTTTCCATTGTCTTAACATTGTCTTTCCAGCTGTAAGTTTTTTTCCATTGTCTTGACAGTGTGCAAGTACACGAATGGGTGTTACTTTGCTGTGAAAAGGAAAGGACTCTATTTATGGGGGTATGAGATAGATGGACAAAGTAGAGGAACACCTAAATGTCTTGTCTTTTACTTGGCCAGTAATCATGTTAATTTTAGGTCCTGAGGAAGATGTACCTCGTAAACTGGATTGCATGGAGTTTGTTATGCATGCTCCATCAGATTACTACAAAGCCAGAAACACTCCTTATCCTCCTGTACATTCAACAGAAGAGGGTCCATTTATTTGGACTAGGCTCACTCCGCACTTCAGGCCCCCCTGAAAGGTGGGTTTTTAGCATGTGCTTGTAACTTTTTTTCTTTGATGTATTTGAATAATCTAATAAAGATGAATTCCTTTTTCATTATTGATTATGACCATTATTTTATTGAACAATTCAGGAAAGTAAATCGTTGAATGTGTGATATTAAGGCTTCGGAAATACTGTGAAGTGTAGTATTAACTAATAAATACTCTATAATTTCTTTGTACACTGTTTGCTCTAAAAATATATTTCTGAACTTTCCACCTCCATCAACTTGCCAGGAGTGAGTTGGTTAAGCCATGACAAGAGTGTTTGCAGCCTAGTTTTGTGAATTTTTGAAATTGTATAAAGGAAACTACCAGCAAATTAAAAAATATATATATTTATCAAAATATAATATTGATTTGTTTATATTGTTCATTAGACTAAAACCTGTATTTTTATCAGAATTTTAAAATGAAATTGTTATAGTTTTAGTTTCTATTGTATAGTAATTTGTCAGTATTGTTGCATGGGGCTAAGATATGGTGTTGGTAGAGTGTTTGCTTTATTTGCTTGGGGGACTACTACTCCCACTGGTTGTCCATTGGGACCAAGGGGTTTTGTAACTAATACATAGAAGAGGAAACTTTTTAAAATTCTATGATCTTAGTCTTAAAAATGTGCTTGTTGGGAACCAATTATAAAATTTCCTCAGTTGTTGGAACGTTGAGGGGGGTTTGCGCATTTCCAATTGGGTTTTCACTCACGAAGTGTCCTGCTCAGAAGTTGAACTCGTTTTTGGTAAGTTAACTCTTTTTTGGTAAGTTTCGTTGTAGTTGAGCTATTCTGGCATACAAAGGTTCTACTCACAAAGAGGTATCAGTTTTCCATTTAATTTTTCCGGTTTCATTAAATTCAAAAGACCCTCTGGGAAAATTCAGAAGTTATGTCAAGATCACAACCTTCTTTGAATCCCCTTAAAAGTGTCTTCATTATTTATAGAATTTGATTTGAATTAGACGATTTGAAAATAGTAAACATCCTATTAGAATTTGGTTAGAAAGAAATTGAGAATGCAGTTATCACTTTTGGAGTATTAAAATACATTTTGATCACAATAAATTGTGTTTATAAAAATGAATAAAGAAAAACAAAAGTAAAAAGTCCAGGAAATGTTTTTCTGACTATTTGTGGAGAAGATAAGAGGGTAGATAGCTGAAAAAGAACAACAACAACAATACTTTTTATGGTTGTATACAAAATTCAAAACTCATTAATTCAATACAATTTTCATTCTCTGTTCCCTAATCATTTTTGTAGTACCTTCAGATCCTTAGCAAGCGGATATCTTACCTTCTCAAAGATCTTTCCCATTTGTGGTAAAGTGGAAAAAGTTATATTATTGAATTTGATGACAAATGCCTGAGATATTTGGACTTTGCTTTTTTGTCATTTTCATGTGAACACTTAGTTTTTGATGGAAATTTGTTTATGTTTGACTAGATTTCTGAGGAGGTGTAAGATATTGTAGAATGTGTATAAGTTTAGTAAATTAATTTATAATTTAGACATGTACACTTGGCTTTTAACTAGCTGAGTGGCTTAAATTCATGAATTTTGTGATTTTGCACAAATATTCTTTCTCTTATCATTATTGATGTCTAGAAAAATGTTCATAATTGTTTTGGTGGGTTGGTAGTGTTGTCATGTAATGTAAGTAAATTAGTGTCCTTAATTACTTCTTTCCCCTGATATGAAAGAAGAGAACTTCACCCATAAACTATAAAATTTTGTGAACTCTTGTCCATATGGCAGTTTAAGGTTAAAAGATGAATCTCGAAAGACTTACCATAAAATTGTATTTTTGAAATAAAATTATAAGCTCTCTTTTGTTTTCTCATTTTTTGCATTTCTTGGGATATTTAGTATTTCTTTTATTCACCAAAACTGGAAAATGACTAATATGTTTGTCCGTAATTCCTTATGCTGTAAATGAAATGAAATTTTGAAAAATTCATTTCTCAATAACACTTTTACCAAATTCCTTAAAATTTGAAGAAAATATTGAGAGAGGGTGTATCTAAAACACATAAAAAAATCGGAGGTGCGGTTCTTCAATATTTTAAATTGCTATTTAAATATAATCATTCCTTTAAAACAAATTAATTTAAAAAGTAATTGTTTTCATGTTTGCATTAGATAGAGAAGTAAAATGACATAAAATATGTTCAAAAAGGTAATCCAAATCTAAAAGAAATCAGTATATATATATATTTTGTCATAAAAATATTTTTATATTTTTTTGTTTTAAATGTTCGTGTTATGTTGTAAACAAGGTTGGTTTAATAATCATTCTCTGTTTCAGGATATATCATTGTGAAGGAAACACTAATTCTGTCTCCTGAATCACAAAATAAGTGTAAATATCAAACTTACTGCCTGGACTGAAATACAAATTATATAACTGACCTTTCTCTGTACAAAATAGTTTTCTTCTATTATTAATTATTTTTTATTTATTTATTTTATTAATAATTATGTTTTTTTGCCATAATTTTTGTTAAAATAATTAAAGACCGACTGTGATATCTATACATGTAATTACTGTTAAGTTTTAGTACCTTTATGATTCGTAAATGTACTTCTCACAATAAATTTGTTCATACATTTTATTTTTTTTATTTGAATGATATGAAGAGTATTCTTTTGTAATTAATGTAAAAACAATTTACAGACTGGGGATTGAGACTCAAGCATCTTGAATGATTGGTTATGTGTAAATTTTGTGCAGGACAATCCTAGTTGTAAAATTGCTCATTTTCTTGAAGCAATAGTTTTATTAATCAACATACTGCAATAATCTTTGGTAATGTCACTGATGAAAGTTAATATCATGGAATGCTTATAAAAAATGCAATCTGGGTATTGTTAATTTTTACTGCGTAATTTAAGAATTTACGAGTGATGATATAAATTAACTACTGAAAACTATGCACATTTCTAATATTTGAAATGCTAGTCAACTAGTTGCTGTCAATCCATTAGGTCAGGTCTGTTCACGCCTGTGCTCTATGGAGCTGCAAAGGTTTGCTCTGGCTCGCAGTCCAGAGCATTAGAGTGCTGCCTGCAGAAATACGGACCTGACGTCACTGTGGGACCAATCCCATTTATATGTTATCTAATTAGTGATATTTAAACACTGTCGTGTTACTTATATTGGAGCAAAACTAAAGGATATTTTCATGTAATATTTCTCTTAGAAAAAATAACTTCAGTTCTCCAATAAATTAAAAACTGAAATAATACAATTAAACATCAGAAATTTTTAAATAACTAAAAAATAATTTCTTATTTCTGGTAACATATAACATAAAAAATAAATTGTCAAGTAAGAGTATCAAATGTCCAGAAAGTTTATTAGAAAAATAAGAGCTGTATATTTTAGCTGCTTTTCCTTCATTTCTTAGTGGTTTTTCTCACTGGACCTCAAACATTTGGTACATATAATTGAGTGAACTTACACCTTGGGGCACATTTTAAATACAAATTTGATAAGGAACTTCTAAGTCTAGTTTTACACACCTTCTTGTGCAAAAAAAAACCCAAAAAAAACACGATTTTATATTGAACCAAACAAACTGAGAATCTGACCTGCATGTCTGTGAAGTTTGGAAAATTGCATTTGTGTAAGACTTTTATAAAATTTGCAAAAATTGTTTTTCATTTCGAATTTGTCTTTTAATTCTGTATCGCACTGCTAGTCTATTATTTCCATCTGAAGTTCATAGGTTATGGAATCAACATCAAGAGAATAAGGGGTTCCAAAAATCTTTAAATCGTCCGCTAACCATGACCATAGATTTACATATGATATAGACCCAGCAGTCTTTGCTGTGAGTTGTCTGTAGAACACAAGATGTTCGTTTTCCCCTTTGGGCTACTGGTACTTGGGTGGGGAACTCGATTCGTTGTGCACAATACCTTACCTCCTCCAAGCAGATGTGTAACTGAGAAGGCAATACTGTTGAATTTACATACACTCAAAATGGATATATACTCAATGACGATACCAAACAGTATCTTCTATCTAATGTTATCATGAACATCCATCAGAGGGGACTGCTGGATCTATTTATATGTAAGTCTGGTTGTGATAGTTCGTGTAAAAGAGTCTCTAGCAGCTTGTATATCTTCTGACCAAATTCTTTTAATCTGTTTCATTCTTAATTCCTTGTCATCAGAACCATTGCAAACCAGGTACTGAAGTCTGAGGGACACCATGAAAGCTATTATAATTTTTGACATTGAAACAAAACTTTCTGAGTCCACTAGATTGAAACAGTAAATTTTGAAATACTTTTTTGTAAAAGGTTCAGAAAAAACACTTAACATTTAGTATTTAATATTGGTTTTAATTTTTCAAGTATTCATGCTGGATATATTAACATATGCGCAAAGTTTCAATTACAGGCACCGTTAAGCTGACTCCTGCCTCGGAGTATTTTCAGTTGTCGGAGGGGTATTTTTTCATCTATTAGAGGCATTTCAGTGACACATTGGTCTTGTTTAATGGCCTTCAGATAGTCGCTTATGTTTGCTGCCAAAAGGTAGTTCAATAGTTTTCTTGAAAAGGTTCAACGTATAAATTTGCATAACTGTTTTCTTCCTATAAATTGTTTAAAAAACACTCTCAGAGCTATTTCTTAAGGATTGTGATCTTAATTATTCAATCATGCTAACACCCAATGCTACAGGAACTACTTTTAATAATATTAGGAATTTAGTTATATTATCCCAGAATGGATGATAAAACGTCTGGAGATAGAGCAGCATGGCAACATACATTTCATGTAAATAAACCTATTCTAGAAGCAAATAGTCTCTATGAATTATAAATGGGAGAGTGGGTTTGTTCCAACAGAGGGTTATTAGAATGACTGAATGCTCAGATGAATTAGTAAGAGTATCAGAGTGTAAAAGGGAGTGTTGCATCCACCTGAGGTCACACCACTAATATACCAGATGGAATAATTCTTGTTCTTTAGATGCCTAATTATATGATACAATATTTTGTTTGAAGTGCACTTACTAAATTCCTTGAAGAGAAAATTGTAGATATTTCACTAGCACCAGGTCAATTTCAGAGATGTCTGTATTATTTCAAAAACTTTTAGAAAATGAATTTTCATGTACGAATATAATAGCAAATAGAATTGTGTAAGAGTTAAGAAACAAACCCGAATTTCTTGATAAGGGTATTCATCCAAAGAACGGATTTTCTTATGATACATCTTGGATAACTCAAGAAGAAATCTTCAATTTGACTTTTGAACTTATGACAATTGAACTTTTATCCTCTATTTGACAGCATTATTGCATCAAATGATGAACTTTCAAGTCAACTACTGTCATCAAATGAAATGAAAATTTGTTTCATTAGAAACATCGCCCTAAAAAATAAAACTTCAACAAAACTGCAAGCAGCACCAAACTGATCTGACCAGCAAATCCCACAGATTCACTTCATGTGGGATCATTATTTAAGGTGGATAAGAAGTCAATTCAGGTGTTTTGCAACAGATCCAAGACACCCGAAATGATATGTTTACAAATCTTTGGATGAATCTCCTAATATTATTAAAAATAAGTCACTGTAGCCTGAGCTGAAAGAAGCTTAAGCAAGCTCAGATGGATTAAATCATAATAGAGACCAGCTATAATATTTCAGGAAAGTGGAGTTTTTTTTGTTTTGTTTTGTGGGGTTTTAAGGGCTCGTCAACAACAAGGTCATTAGAGCCCAGTGTGGAGTTAACCAGCAAAATTTAGAAGTTTTTATTTTGGCTGATTCTTATGTATTTTCGGTTGCTGAATCCAAATTTTAAGTTTGTTAACTATACACAGCTGCATAACTCTGCATTTAAAAAAAATTGAAAGAGCTAAAAATTTAGTTTTTCAAAATATATTGTTTTGTATTGGTTTTAGAGCAATCTCATCATAATATAAATAATATAAAGTTTAATCATAATTTAATCATAAATAATACATATTTCAATCAGAAATTATCATTATCAGGATAAGAAAACAAATATTCTTTGTCTTCATTTGTACTGTGCAATTGTTGGAGACATCCTATGGCTGAATGCGATTTTAATTTTTTTAGATTCTTCTCTTTTACTGGTCAAAATTGGATTTGTAATGGGAAGAAAAAAAGTTTAAAATATCTTTTGTAGATTTTTCCTGGCTGCTTTCTCTTGAATAATGTTCACAGTAATTTTTAAAATCATTTCTGCATGCCTCAATTGGCCAACAAGGCACTAGATATGAATTCTCCTGTGTATTAATAACTTGTGTTATGTGGGAGGTATGAAATACAAATCATACAAATTAACAGAATAGTAGTAGTATCGTGTATATTTATGGTATCAATCTATGATGATTGAATGTCCACATGATGCTACTATCAGTACAATGTGCATTTTTTAATAAATCAGCATCTAATTTTGCAATTTTTGCATGGACTTCAGGGTTAGAAAAAGCACCTTGCTGTGTAGTTGTCACTAGAGTTGTCAAAACCAGGCTTAGGGAAGTCTACAATTAATCTAGTTTTTTCTTTAAATTTGGTTTGGATACATTTTTGTTTCTGCAACTATTATTTTATTATTTGATTTTGATATTTTCTTTTGTATCTGCAACTATTATTTTACCATCAAGTTAGCCACTTTTGGGTTGGGAGTTTGTACGAAGGTGGAAGAGACATTCAAAAACTGTATCCAGCCATGTAGGAAAGTTATTCCAAATTGTTAATTCTATGGTATTATTTCTCTATTAATCATTTTTTTCAATATAATTGAAATCTTCGACATGGCACTGCAAATGTAGATGGTGTTTCCGTGAGAGAATTACAAATCTTACATCCACCATTGCGAAAATTAAAATGTGGAAGTTCAATTCACTGTTTTCCAACTGATATATTTCTAAAAATTAAATGCTGTTCAGTGTCTATCCTTTTTTTTTTCTGCGATGGAAACTTTGATTATTTTGTTGCTCTCATAAGAAACTGTTGGACGTCCACTCTTCATTGAGTTAGACAGCTTGTAGCGGGTAAAAGAAATTAGTGTTTCAAGCCAATTATCATATTTCTTGAGAAATTTCTACATTCAATTATCTACTCTTAAATTCAGACTTGAAGTGGTATATTTTGCTCTTTTAAATAAGTGAAATCCAATTTGTAACATGCTGTACATACTTGAAGATAATTTGTTAAGAAATTAAATAGTTCAATTTTATCCATTAAAATGTCTTTTAATTCTTTTCTTGATGTTGCTACAGTGCTACAACTAGGTCTTGGAACCATGAGAATCCATACATTACTAGAACGCATATAGGTAAGAAAACACTATTTTATTAGGTTGGTATCAAAAATAAATCCAATTTTAAACCGATATCGCAAAAATTATAATGTGCTCAAGTTACCCAATAACAAAACTATTTAATCGTGCAAACTAAAGTACTCGATATGTCTCGACACACAACTAAAATTTTGCATGTTACTGAGAACTACAATATATTTACGAAATGTTACAAAGATTATTTCTTAGCGTTTTGATTCATCGTGGGTACTCGATTTTCATTATAAAAGCATAGCACGTAGCTACAGCTGACGTCTGCATATCGAACGGGTGAAAGTTGAAAATGATTCACCACAGTAAAAATATTTTTAATATAAACAAAAATGAACAAATTAAGGAGTCGCACGCGTTTACTCTGCACTATGATATATTTGCGACTGAAAGAGAAAAGGGGGACGTTACCGGTCGCGAGGCCTTCGGTGTCTTAAGCGTGGAAATGTTGGTAACATGAGTGTCAATACAGCGAATAAAATTA
This sequence comes from Laupala kohalensis, assembly GCA_002313205.1. Classification (NCBI taxonomy): domain Eukaryota; kingdom Metazoa; phylum Arthropoda; class Insecta; order Orthoptera; family Trigonidiidae; genus Laupala; species Laupala kohalensis. The sequence goes on along the minus strand of NNCF01130796.1, from coordinate 63,475 downwards.
TAGCACTTGAATTTTTGAATTAATACCAACTTTTAAGGTATTCTACCCCAGTGCGCGACGCATAATAACGCTTCTAGAGCATGTTTTGCCCCCTAAAGCTACTCGCGCACAGGGGAGTTAACGGACGGACGTTCCGAGATTTTGCAAGTGCGGAAGACTGTGCGCACTGGTTTGGAAATTCCGGAACCCTGTTGGGTGAAAGGTCCGTTCACTCTCCAAGGCGTAGAGAATTAGGATCCGCGTGTTACCTGCTCCCCGTTCTATTCTGATCACTCAACACAATACGAATACAACACAACCGAAGTGGCGAACGCCTGGTCCTTGCAAGTGCCCCGCAGTCATAAACTGCTAATGAGCCTCCCGGAAAGTTTTACAGCCCGCCAAAAGATCTTCCTCTGGGGACTTTTAGCAAACGGCGGCAAGTGCGAACTGTTTCAGTCAGTTCATACCAATGCAAAGCAATGGAAAGAACTTTCGGGAAATCCGAGACGGCGGTTCCGACCGTCCCAGTGCGCGCTTAGCTTAACACGAATTTTGCCCTGCGCTCTCACTTCGCGCGCAACAAATTACCCGCTTCCTCGCAAGTTTGCGACGTAAACACATTAATAAAAATTAAAGCAGAAAAAATACTTATAGGATACATTTCTCATGAGTAACAATGGTGCTGAATGCAGCTCATGCGAAAATGTGAAAACTTAGAATATGACCGCTTTATTAATTCTTCCTTTTTCCCATTCATTCTTCAATTTAATTATAACTAAATAAACTTTATTGTAAAAAAAGCAGCTGAAAACTACGTATGACCACGTGGGAGATAATAAACTAAGTTACTCTCCGAAAACAAACTCCCATCAATTCCGATCAAGTGCCCAAGGGCAGTGACTGATTTAATACTAATGTAAAAGATATTTAATAGTTATCCATTTATTATTCCAAAATAAATCATAGATATAATGTGCAGTGAAAATTCGAGATTAATAATAACCAAAGTTTTTAAATGACATCCCGGAGGAAAACTGGAGTTAAACCCGGGCCAGGATGGGGCTACAGAGGGTAATGCATACAACCGTACCAAGGTAGCGTACAGTTAGAAATACATTATTTATATAAATAAAAATTAAATGCTGTTCGTTGGTGCGCATCGTTTGAGAACAGCTGGACCGATTTTGCTAGTTTTTTTTAAACGTTCATAACAATCAGAATAAGGTTTTTAGAGAAAGAAAAATAGGAAAAGTTGCCAAAAAATTGGAAAATTTTGGAGAAACCGAAAGTGCTCTTTTCTATGGGATTTTTGTAAGAACTCAAGACCATAACTCACGATTCGAACGATTGATACGCGTAATTCTTTTTTGTTTTGTTCATTGTGGTCCTGGAAAAGTTTTGAGAAAACAAATTGGGACAATTACAAAGGATAGTCGGAAAATGCGAACAAACTCCAAAGA
>NNCF01130796.1:1647-51265 GCA_002313205.1 Laupala kohalensis | reverse complement strand
TGGAACCAAGTCGAAAGGTTAGACAAAACTTTTTGAGCATTGGCGTGTTTACATAGTAAATTAGTGTCATCAGCAAAAAGAACCATGGATGATGACATGTCGTTCACATACAATAAAAAGAGTATAGGGCCGAGAATTAAACCTTGGGGTACTCCGCAAGTAAGTGTCATTGTTTCTGAAAGACAACCCTGAAGTATTTTATTTTTAGTATAGGATATTTCGACCTGTTGATATCTATCTTTTAAATAAGAAGTTAGCCATTGATGTGGAAGTCCACGAATGCCTAAAGAATGCAATTTGGAAAGGAGAATTCCGTGATCGATGACATCGAATGCTTTGGATAAGTCAAGAAAAACACCCTGAGGATTTTCTCCACGGTCAAGAGATGTGGTAACATTGTTTAAGAAGTAAAATATGGCGCTTGTAGTGGAAAAGGATTTCCGAAAACCGTGTTGATCGTCAGAGAGAATGTAATATTTTGATAAAATCGTCACGAACACAGCGAGAATGACGTAATACAGCATTGACCTTACAGGACAAGCAGTCCTGACACAACGAGGTATTTCTAACAACGTAGACAAGGTATCTATGCCACAGCAGATTAGTGCACGATCTCAACTGCTCTCCAACAATTCCTTAAAAAACAACTAAATCCAATTTCTACGTTAGTGCAACCTACTAAAAACTGTCCAACAAACACTATTTATAATGTTACTTAGAATACATTCAGTGCATTAGAAAACCACTCCGAAGATGAAGTTAATACTATTAAAGCTACTATTCCTCCTATCTTCATGTTTGAAGTGAACAATTTTTATGCTCTTCGCCTATTAAACTTACCGTATTAAAAACTATTCAACACAATTAAAAGACTATAAAATTTAAATAAATTTCACTAGCATAAACGATTTAAGGAAAGCTGTGAACTATTTATATGCAAATAGTGAACAATAATAAATCTATGCCGACCCAAAAGGAAAAAAAAGCATCGGTCAGCGGTGAATTTTTTGTGAAATTGGACAAAAAAAAGGAGAGAGAGATGAGCAACTCCGGCATAACTCACGACAACGTAGCTTACTGATGTGTCCGCATTGGATCAGATGTGATGCGTACGCTGTTTATGTGTGCTTCAAAATCCATCGCACAACACGGAGTCGCATTAAAAATAACCCGTGGTTTGTAGATTATACGAATTGTGTTTAATTATTGCTCTTGTTCCGAGTGCCTGAAGGAATTGCGGACAGAAAATTATGCAACTTATCAAGAAAACACTTTCTTCTTTATTATTTGGTACTACGTTTGACAATAACTGTCACGATAAAAATTGTTGCTTAATTATTGTCATCCAGTAGGTACAGAATCTAATAGAAGCGCGTTCATTATCTCTAATTGGATTCTCTTCGTGTCGTGGTGTACTTCGGTAACCAAGTGGCCATACAGAGCTATTTCTGGTCTTGATTTTTTTCCAAATGCGTGGATGGGATTGATTTTTTTCAATTTTTGAAAAATTTAAACAGTTTATCGTGTCAACTTGGAAGGAATAGCTAGCATAAAACGCAAGTCGCTAATAGGTCTGGAAAACGTTTTCAAAGACAGTTGACTTACGTTAACTTTTTGCCAATTAAAAATATTACCCAGGTTTTGAGCGAAAAAAATTTCTTTTCTACTTGATGGGGGAGTGGGATAAGTGACCGGAATGGGTCGACCGACGCGGCGCGGCGTCGTGCCGTGGGTTTGGTGGCGCGGAGGTAAGGGTGATGTTGACGCCTCTGCAAATGGCACCGCGATGCGCATCTGTCGAAACAGACGAGCGCGATCGCCGCCAAGTGGGCGTAAACGTCGTTTACACGCGCCCATTAATTATTGATTATTAATTATTCGTAACTGTGATTCGGTGCGCAGCTGTGTCCGTCGCTGCTGCTGTCTCTTCGTGAGCGAGCGAGTGAGCGCTCGGTGCTTCCGCTGCCCACGCTTGTGCGATTAGGCGTGAGGCGCCTCGCACCCAGATGGCCACCCGCCGCCAACTGATGAGACTGGCTGGCTGGCTGGCTGGCTGGCTGCTGGAAGGGAGGTAATTAAAAATTCTTTGCAAACCCTCACTCGATGGGCTCTTGATATATCGCTTCTCTCACCACACAAGTCGAAACATTTTACTAATACCATTTACACTTTAGAAGCATGTTTCAGAATGAAGAGAACGCGCACAGCGCCTTGAGTCAATTTGAGCACATCGAAATTTTGTGTGCAACAATTTCTGCATGAATGTATTGAAACAAATCTTTAGTTTTGGGTAGAAAGAAAAATCAATATTTGAAGGAAAAAGGAAAGATATTGAAGGCATACGGAAGATGGGATTTCCCATTTTTGTTGCGAACAAATAGTTCTACATGAAAACAAACAATTCTACATATTTTGCATATTTGTTGATTTTTCTAAGAATGATTTGTTTAAAATGACATAAAGAACAAATGGGTTAGTAGCTTAAGGTTTTATTTGTCAGTACCAGGCATCTGAACCTTAACATAAACCGAGAATTAATCCAGAACTCGGGGTTTTTTTAAAACCTGGTTGGAAAAATCAGTAATTTTAGTTCTGTTATGGGTATAACTTAAATTTAGCAATCGAAACTCTAATGAAATTGAATTTTTACTGTATTAAACAATGTAAAAGTTCGCTTTAGGGAATGGTTAAAATATTTTAACTAATCTTGGCAAATAATTTCAGACTTTAAATCAATTTTATGCATAAATAATATTGAATGCAATTTCCTATACTGACTAGTGTTATTCACATATACGAGTGAATGCAGTTTTATAAATATATACGTCGAATATGATTATTATTAAGATATATATTTATGGAGACGCCGATAATCGGGAGTGTACTGCATCCTGAAATCTAAGTGCGCATCGATCGATTGACAGTAGCGGGAACAGTGAGAGGTTTGTCTTGAGAGTGAGTGTAATGAAGTTGGTGACGAAAACGTGGCGGTGGCATGAATATTCCTGTGGTTTTATTACAAGCGTGGTTATATCAATTAAGTAAAATGGAAATTAGAGAAAGGAGATAATTTTGTATGTGAGAAATGTGGAGTCAGAAACGTATTAACGAGAATGTATTGAAGAGATGTCGGAAAATGTAAACCAAAGAGAAAGTTTCTCTGGAAGTTTGATCATTTCTTCGTTACACTAGCTCTTTCTTGCATACTAGAAACTTCCATTAGACGATGACTGGGTTAATTCGAGTAGACATCTAAGAACATGCTACTGGTAGTATTGGAAAAATGTATTAATAGAGTATAAAATTGTGGTGTGATTACCTTCAATGCATACTTCAGTCTTATTTGTGGATGTATTAGTGCATACAATACTTATTTTTACTTCTAAATAAGTAATGTGAATACACATATTTTCCGTAATAGATTAAAAATAAATTAATCTTATTGTAGTTCATTCCACCGTAACTGAAAATACAAGCAACCAAATTCAAGTTGAAATTTATCGACAAATTCCTGCAAAGAATTGGTAGCATGCGAGAGAACATACAAGGTTTTAATATTAATGCAGCTTTGCTTGGAATAAATGTAATAGCCAACTTTTAATTTACAAAGAGATACTGAAAAACATCAGTCGTTGAACAATTATGTGATGCAATTTATCAAACGCACCTCACTTGTAATATTGAATTCTATATTTAATTCATACCGATCCCGACGCACGATTGTTGAATACTAAATAACGTTCGTGATGAGATAGAAATATTTTGTGTCTTTTTTCAATCAAAAGAATGAAATCATTTTATGAAAATGTAACAGCAATTTAAATGCATTAGCGTAAATATTGAATGCATTGTCATCCAAAGTGATATTAAATTCACATGATACCACACCTCTGCTAAAGTAATTTTGTAATATGAAATTTTGGGCCGATTGCAGCAGCGGTCTTTACGCAGTGAATACAGTTTTTGTAATTATTTATTCCAATAATTTAGTGCGTATAATTATAATTCAATTGTTTGATACAACAATCAATACAATAATATTCCGACATTTCCCGTTTTCGACAATTGAACATAATTTTATTTTATTCATACACAAAAACACTTTCATATATGTGAATGTTTAAAGGAAGTGTATTAATCTACATGATTACAATACGTACGAGTAATTGACTAAGAAGTCGTATTGGTCCTGTTTTTACTGCTCTTCATAGCATCTCATAAAATGTGCCGTACGTGTTTAGGGGTATTCTGTTAATTTCCTTGTTCTTTCACTATTTATATTTTATCTTGGTTGACTTTTTACTAAAATTTTTAAATGATGGCGATGCTGTCAAAAAATAAACTGTTCGACGATTTTCTACTCAATGACGGGAGAAATCCCCATAGAGTTTCTGATGAATAAATATATGTGTATTATACATTAAGAATGATGGTCAGATTGAGATGAAACTTTCTTGATGAAAACAAGATTTTCTGGAGCTGTTTCTTCATAAACCAACCTTCTTCTGCAGAGCAATGTTGACAGTAGAGTATTTTTATATTTCCCATTTTTGGACACAAACTTTGTTTTCACCAAGTCCATCTCTCTCTTTCAGGAGACGTTTCATTTTGAATATTCTTGTAATACCATGCATTTGCTTTCCTTTTAGTTTCCGGAGCTATTTTTTGGAAACCGTTCATTATTCATTGTATTGCAGTGTTCAAATCATCTTAGTTTATTGATGTGTATTGTGTTTTGAAGTTTGTGTTCAGGTTCAACTGGATTGTTTGGTTTTCCCTCATATACCATACCCCTTCTGGTTTTCCCTCATGTCCTCCAAGTCTCTCATTAACATTTCAAATTTCAGTTACTTCAGCGCTACACCATTTCATTTTATTATATTTGAACCGAAAGTGTTCGAACTGAATGGGTGGTGAAGTGGGACCCGTTGATGCGTGGATGAACGAATAGTAACTTCAGATTTGTAATTGACCACCGGAATCCCCTAACTCGATAAGATAGCTGACATTTCATCAGAACAGCTAGACTACTTTCTCTCATTTACGCAGTGACTAATATTCTGCCTGCGTCTTGACGTAAAGGGGTCTGGTAATAAAGGAAATGAAAACCTGTGAACAGAGTCGCATGGAGGGTGTCCACGGAACTGATCTACCCTTGCTGAATTAACCCCCAGCATGATGTGAATATTTGTATCAATTTGACATAAAATTAATTTAGTAAACTTAACACAATTTTAAAAAATGGATCACATTGAAGAATTCTAATCATAAAGGTATGTTAATTTATTTTTTAATTGACAAATTACGGTAAGTTCATATAAATATGTGTTCTCATACCACAAGATTAATTATTTTGAATTAATCTATATTTCTATTTATCTACATTTTTTATACCATTTAGTGAACACATGAGATGTATTTATTCGTTTTACAATATCATCAAATTGTCGATAATGTATTGTAATTAATAAATTTTAAACGATGATAAACTATAATGATAATTTTTCTCTTTCCCTCTTTTCTTCTCTACGAATCTCTCTACTGACAGCTGATGAGGGGTAACTCCCTCATGGACAGCGCATGGTTCACCATGGGGAGGGTTGACTTGAGTTGCCTGTGGCGAGTAATTAAAACCACCCCCGCGTGCGAGTGCGTTTCTGAAGAATGAATGCAATTGACCGTGCAGCCAGTGACCGCCGCCGCCTATTAATTAGGGAGAGCTTTGGTCGGTTGGGGGGCAGGTGACAGGAGAAAATTCCCGATTTCACTTAATTGAGAACCCTTTCATCCAAGAGTAGGTCTGCATATTCTAGCTACTTTCTCATTCTGAAATTCCTACATACCTGTTCTTAGCTGCCACTTTTTGTTCGACAATTGTTGTCCCGTAGTAATTTTTTACTAAACTTTAATTTTTTTAAACTCTGCTTTAATTTATTACTCTCATTTCTTGACATGTTATGTTACGTTTTCTTTGCGCCTATTTGTATGCAGGATCATACTGCATATATTTCAAACATTTATTAGGAAAATCCGATACGTATGAAGAAATAATTTTCAGGAGTTTTTGGAAAATTTTACTACCGCAAATTTCATACAGTCAACCGTTGATATGTTCTCAGCAACTCTTCGGCTATATCCATGCTCAATAAACAGCTAGTACTTGCATCGAGCTTACATGAACAACACGTCAATATTTCTTTGCGAGTAACGGGTAAAAATAAAATATCTTGTGGTCTATTAAAGGCCAATTAACACAAGTTTGATAAGTTACTATTGAATAATACACATATGAATGGTGGATAAAAAGCCCAACATCCATTATTATGATAAATTTCGGTGAGAATGGCGACTAGCCGGGAATCGAACCCGGGAAACAAGGATGTTAATCTTTACACCATCCGTTCGCCTTCCACATTTGTACACCACTTCCAGACATACATCTTATACACAGACACACAGACCCAGACATATATATCTTCTCCAAGTGCATGTGCACGGAAGAAATTTTATGTATCCATTATTATGTATTCGATAATTAATACTAATGCTTATAGAAATACTTTTTTCTGTTGAGAATCATAAATTTGTTACAAATGGCCATGTACAGGAATGTCTTACAGCATTAAAAAATATGGTTATACGTGTACGGGATATTCCTTCTATTCGAGGAAATTTATGATATCTTGGAACTAGTGACCTGCTTGATGTTATTCGTACATAATAGTCATCCTTATCATTTCCTTTGACGTACACCTTGTCACTTTAATATCAAGAATGTTAAAATTATGTTGTTGATGTTGATCATATGTTGTTGATGGCGCCAATCTACAATGTATGTACCAACTGTATGATGTTTTGCGAGAATGATAGGCAATAAAAGTAAATGATCGCTGAAATGTGTCATTGTTCCATGTGATCCTATGTCATTTCCACGACATATAGCTATTTCTGTATTCTATAATAAAACTGCAAGCTCTGCTCGCTCTGTGGTACCATATTCGAGAGTTTAACAGAATCAAACTATAATAAAAAGTATGTCGTAGGCTTAAAAAAACTTGTTTCATATATTTCCCAAGGAACACCCAATTCATATATTTCCCAAGGAACATAATATAATATAACGTGGAACTAAAACCCAAAGAAAATCTCTTATTTTCATGAATAGTTTAGGCGTATGCCCTATACGAAAATATAGATGACATACGTGAATATAGATATTTTTCAAAGAAGTGCCACTATATCGTTGAATATGCTTAACTATATATTAATGTAATTGCTTATGTTCATCTAACTTTTTATAGGACTGAGACGTAGACGTAAGTCATACAACTCTGTTAATATAATGTTTATATAATGATAAATATTCACGAAGCATAATTCTATGAATAATGTTCCTCTTAACTCGTTGCGGTTAAGACAAACAACAACAGTGAAACGTTTCACCCCAGTTGTATAAAATTATTATTCGCTAATTACAATGCATCACAAGCATACAAGCTATCTGATTTCTATAGTTCGTAGAAAATAAACGACATAAAGTTGTTTGTTTTTCATGTCATTCAGCGTTATGTTTGCCGCAGTAACATTCTAGACAACGAGTTCATCCTCTCGAATATGTAGCACCGCCCATGCACTGGGTTTCATATTAATCCAGTTTTAATTAGCATGCATCTATCCACTCTTCAGCTCCCTCCCTCTCTCTCATTGACCCTTTCGCCCCTCGCTCGCCTTTGCCCTTGCCCAGCCCCAACGTCCGTTTATGCTGCTTCGATTTCGGAGAGATGGAGAGGAGAGAGATCGTTTAATCTACTGTCAACAGGGGAGATTGAAAGCGATCACGAAATGGAATAATTGTTTTGTTGCGGGAAAAACATAATGGTCGACAAAATTGATAAACTAAATTAAAATGGGAGAGACCAGACAAGACATATGTGCATAACAAGGAACAAGTAGGTATTTTCAATTTAAGCGCAGGTATAATTACATGTATAAAACACATATGTGGGGACCCGTAGAATTTTTGTAAAATTAATTCATCAGGTAACACGTCAAAATCCACTAAATTCATGCTACTTCATAAAATCTTTCATAGCACTTTAAATGAATGCGGAAGCAGATTATCCTTAATAATTATTAATCATAACAGATAATACACGTGTAAGCCTAACACTTTCTTGAAGGATTGTAGAGGAGGTCAATTTTTTGTAATAAGCCCTCAAATGTCGAAATTTACGATTTTTCATGTTTTCATATTAAGGTATTAATCTTAGAAAAGGAAGGAATAAGCCAGTTGTTGGTCTTACAAAGATCTATATAGTAAATTGAAATCTGTTGATTAGTTCTTGAGAAAAACTCAGAAAATCACTGTTTTTTTAAATACTTATTGCAAAGAGCAATTTTTGTTTTGTTTTTATACTTCTGCAGCACCAAAAACATAACAATGCTCTCTGTATGTTAATTGGTTGTTGAGATACGTTTAATTTTGTATTCCGACCTTTTTTGTTGACAATTTTCGCATTACGTCAAAATGGTTGTAATGCGGACCGTGGAGAACATTATTTGGAAGACTCTATAGTTTATTCCCTTTTAATTTACAAACGATCGGTTGTTAATTACATCCCTATTTGGCGAGGTTCAGGCCATGAAAACTGCTCTTCCATCTTCGTGGACTTGGGTAAGGGAATTGGGGGAGGAGAGGTGCCAAAACGTACTGAACCGACATTTTGTTTGAAGTAAGGGAACCCCAGCTAAAAACCTCACCTATTTCGGTCGAGCAGGGTTCTCTGGTAGTTTGTATATTTCGATGGTTTGAACCCGCGCTCTACCATTCAGCGGAATCGTGGAAGCGAAGATGCTACCACTAGATCACAGCTGTTGGTACTAGTTGTGTGAAATTATAATTTTAACATCTTGAAGTCTGGCATATTACGCAATCGGAGGATATTACTGTCTTTATATTTCCTATCATTTTTCGGTACTAGAATATTGATTTTCCAAACCATTACGTTTGGGCCATATTACTACCACGAGATGGTAATACACCGCACCATCTCCCACAATTAGGTAAACGATACAAAAGTTAGTGGAGAATACTTTTTTTTCAGATTTAATAATTCAAAAATGAAGTAAACGGTTTTACGCGGTTGAGTTTTCTTTAGAATATCGTTGTTGCTATTGCAAAAAGAATAGAAACAAAGAATGTACATTACAAGTGAGAATGGTTTTAGACTAAATGTTCTATAATTTCTACGAGGAAGTAACGTTTCAGACATGTTGTAATTATTGCTCTCTTGTGACATTTTGATAGAAACCTTTTCTGGTCAACTTTACACAAAAACCAACAGCGCCAGTCAGTTCCACGATAAAAACTGAATCAGAAACAGCGTGGATATTGACCAATTATTTCGATTTATTTGAGAGAAAAATTGAGACTACAGGAGCTGTCTCAATAAGGTGACTACAGCAACATTAGTCTTTAAAGGGCGGCCACGTCTTTTTATGGGAGCCATCTGACTTTGGGAAACCCCACATTTTATGACTTATGTGCTCTTTCTGACGTGAATGTGAGTGACAGGTTTGTTTCCGGGTATATTAACCGCTAGAGTTTGGAACGGGTCATAATATTCTTTGGGTAATAATATCCTCCGAGACCTTATGTACGATTAAATTTAATTGTGTTCAGGTTTTATTTTAAAAATATTCTGGTTTTATAGATTGATATTCTTGATCTACATATTCGCACTGAAAAATATCTCGAGGATTTAATAAAAGTCGTGGTGGATTTAAATCATACTCTTGAAAAATGAGACTGGTGGTAATGGATATTTGAAACATTACTAATTGCTTCAAATTGACCCAATTTACGACTCGAGGATATTTGCTTATTCGTTTGACTGTAATTGATCACGAGTTTCAAAGTAGGTTAACAGTTGCAAAATTTTTCATGTTCCTCGTTGAAAAGCTGATTTAATATTCTAATTATTATTAATATCTTAATATTAAAGTTTGGCGAGAAATACAATAAGATAAAATTGTTTTTACATGTAAATAGGAACATTTGTATGAAAATGAAGGGATAAACTTTGTTTTGGATTTTTGAACGTATGGTTAATTAAAAAAATTTAGGTCTCGAAATAAGCACAAATGTTCGTAATGTTGAATTTGACTCTTAACTAATATTTTACTTTGTCATGATATCATCTTGATATCTTAAAAAGATTTCGCACTTCAACAGATAAATTCGAAATTACCGTTCCTTCGAATGTAAGACTCCCTCGAAAATACATCTTTTGTATTAGAAAAGTTTAGATTTTTTAACATTAAATTTTGTGACAAATCTGTAGATTGGTATAAAAATGAACACATAATAGAAATAAAATTATAAGAATTTAATAGAATGAACGCTTTAATGGAAATGAAATTATATGGGTACAGTATTATGTAAAGCAGGTATTGGTAGCGGAAGAGGTATCACTCCCACTCACTGAGTAATCATATTCATCACATCTCCATATTGCTACATCATCCAATTAATCAAGGGAGTTATTACCATGAAAGTTTTAATGATTTTTCAACATGTTGTTTGCATATTGTGCGAATTTGTTGAAAAGCTATTGTGACAATTGATGGAGCAGCAATTTTTAATATGTCCTGGTGGATTAATGATTAACTCACAAGAACTTAACTCTCAGAGACTCCCTTCTAACCACTTACCTCATTAGAGATTGAACTCGTATCTTAATATTCTTGAAAATAAATCAGAGAAGGGGCACCAAAAGCATTGGCGAAATTCAAATAATCGGAAATGCAAAGTATTCTTGTGATGCAAATACGATAAAAAGAGCGAAGGAATGCGATATATAACCTTTTGGATACATATTACATTTAATACTACATTTAAATTTTAGATGTCTCTATGGAAATATTTCAAATTAAAGATGTGTCTTCCGATAAAATGATGCATGGAAGAGGTATTCTATTCTAATAATAAATTAACTTTCTAAAAAAAAGCAGTTATAATCTGCTTATGACCAAGTGGAGGATAATAAACTAATTTACTCTCCGGAAGCAAGTAAGGGACCGTCCCATCAATTCCGACCGTAAGGCAGAGGGGGATTTATCATTTCAACATACTCTTAACGATAAAAAATAGTTCGACACGTGTTATAGTGTCAACAAATACAAACAAATATTGATTTTTTAATAAAACACAGAAAAGTCATTTCATAATAGAAACAATATTTTAAAACTTGAACTAATAACTATAAAAATTATTTTTTATAAAACCTTCTGAAGTTGTGTCAGTCTGTGATCTTCTGTAGCGAAGGCGGACGTCCTTTGCGTTCTCGTACCTCACCCTCCGCCTTCACTACGATCCCACCATGAAAGCCAGCCGCCTCCACCGCTGCCATAGCATGGAGCTTCCGCTGCAGCAGCCGCTTGCGATCGGGCTGACAAATTGGTCCAAATTAATTTCGTCCGTGGCATCGCTGACCTCTGCCCAGAGGAAGCTTCTCCCTTTCTCTCCTCTCCACTTTCTCTTTGTGCCTCTCATTCTCGTCATTCTTTTGTTTTCCGTCCTTTTTTTCATTTCACTAATTCATTCGATTTTGGATTTTGGACATTCCATCCCGTTCTATTTTTCCTACTCCGAGTGTTTGTTTGGTTTCATACATTTCTGATATCATTCATGAGTACAGCGTTTTTTGCATTATCCCAACCTTTTCTTCACCACATCCTCCTATTTTCTTCATTCCCAGTTTTTGTTCTATTGATTTCTTCCCATCGTCGTCCAATCCGTCTTGTCCTCTGCATTGGTATTTGATGGTGGTTGCCATGTGAACGTGGCGTCGCCTCCAGGGCAGTCGCGTGGCTGCGCCACCGCTGCTGCCTTATGTTTATGCATTGCACCACATTGAAGCGCCGCCGCGCCGTTGGCGATTGTTCCGACACAATCGGCTGCGCTTCGTTGTCGGTCGATGCATTGTTGTGGCGCCATCGCTTGTCGGCATGCATGGACGCGACCTGGAGAGAGCTGGTGACGCCGCTTTTTGCCTGCTCTTCATTTGGTTCTTGGTGGAGGGAGAGAATAGCGTTTGGGAGAGTGGTGGCACATCATGATGTATCTTCCCAACACCTCCCCCAACTCGGTGGCTGAAGAAACATAAACGCCACTGCGAAGCAAACAGTTCGAATATTTTTCCGCTTCTCGGACTTTTCTAGAAAATAATCTACACGGCTATAACTCCGATAAGAAAGAGATAACTTGCACTGGCAGTCACCCACCACTTTGCTCACAGCCATCCCATTGTTAATTAGACGACTGATAGAAATTGCACCTAGCAATTGCACTGGCCACCACTGCATTAGGTGGAAGAGCAGATCTGATGACCTGAACCTCGTCACACCATAAGACGTGAAATAAATAAATAAATGGATAGTATTATAATGTGTCTTATACGAACATTAATATAAAATAAATATGAAGTAATTCACAGAAAGGTAAAAATCTGTAAGTCAATACGTCTATGGCTTCTTCTACTCGTACAAATCAAAGAATTGGTGGGATCAGTTTGCTGATTCTATATTTTTCAGTTCTTGTTATTCACAACAAATAGAAAATACAATTTTAATCGGTTTTTACCTGGGTTTTCAAAATTAATTATAATATTTTTTAAATCATTTTTTCTTGTTTAGTAGAGGCGACACAAAATCTGTCATTTGCCTGACAGCCAAAAATAAGTTCAAATCTCCCACCAACCAATTAGAAAGCGCCGTTGTCGTTCTTCAATTGGAAATACCCGGAGTTAAGTTGGCATAATAACGCTCATGTTTTTGTCTTATTCAGCAAGTGGTAAGTAGAAAGAGTGTTTTCAGTGGGAGCTGTAGCGTCCAAGTCATACCTCTCTCTCATGTAGTATGTATTTACATTTGCATTGTTTTATGTTTTTAAGATCCTTTATTTTATTTTATTTACATTGTGTGAGGTATTGGCGCATGTAATATTTGAAGTAAAATGGTGTACTCTATTTGATTTAGGGCTGAAACATCGTAAGTATCACATTCCTGTTTATAACTTCACTGAATTTGTTCCAATAGAAAAGTAAAAATGTACCTTAAGTAGTAAATATAATATTGATTTTGTTAAATATGCAAAAAAAGCATATACTTGAATATTTTTATGCATTGGCCTCACTTCACTATTTATCATTTCTCTGGTATACTCAGTCATGTTACTTTACGCTACCGAAAATAATGCAATATGGCTGTCTAACGAATTGCCATCTTCTACGAATTTGTGTAATAACTCAATAGTCATAGATAGAAATGTGACTATTTGCTGTAAAAATACAAGGCAATAAGACAAAAACTAAGACACAAGGTAATTTTCCTTTCACAAGCCCTATTAAAAAAAGAATAGAATAACGTCTCTCTTGAATTAACTTGAATTTGAAGCAAGTGAATTTAATTGATGGTCGGTGTTGGTGCTAGATTTAAGTTTAAAGAAATCTAAAAGTATTGCCAACTTAAAAGCGACGAACATTTTGCATTACTCTTATGGACGATGGCGAAGTAAAAGTGTTGGCTACAGTGTGTTCATGCCCTATACCAACATCAAGCCAGTTAGACTGGCAATAAATAAATAAATAAACAAATAAATAATTTATTGTCAAGAGAGCAGACACAAACTGCCTATGATTACGTTGAGAACAATAAACTAATTTACTACTAAAACCTTCCAATAAACTAATAAACACAGTACGTTCCCGTTAGTGTTATTCCTTACGTTACATTTTTTCTGAGTAGTTACATGACTCTGAGAATAAGTATCCACGTGCAAATATAGCAGGGATGGCGACAGCTGCATGTTGTGGGATTTACGCGCACATGCGAATGGCAACTCCTATCAGCCACTTCACTGAGCGGATATTGGGGCTCCGTGTTTCTCCCATTTTGCTCCTCCATCACAGTAACCGTCGCGGAATTCGCAGATTGAACCCTGTCGTCGAGTCGAGTCGTTAGCAATCTGCGTCAGCGTTGGCTACTCGCCAGTCTTCACCTCGGAACCCTCCTTTCCTCTTCTCTCTATGAGACGCGCGCTATACCATTTTGATCTCGTCTTTCACTGGGTGTCGTACAATCTCTTATAGTCCTCTGCGACAACAGGATAAATCAATTCAGTTGAATTTCATCTCCTTGAAGAAGAAAACACAATAATTAAAATAAGGCGTAAGATTGATGAAAGGGAACTTGAGTGAATCAATGAAATAGACACATTTCCTATATTTAATTGTGAAATAATTAGATAATAATAATAACAACAACAACATCAGTAACTCTATTTGCCACTTGTTGACAAAGAAGAGTCAAACTCATAGATTAAGTAATGGCGACCATTACCCTGAAAAGGAGGAAGTCATGTTGACCATCCAAGATCAGGTCATTCGTACAAAAACAACAACAACAAAAAACAACGTAAAGCACTTCATGAAAGACGGATCGGTGGAGGATAATCACTGTCATTGATGATTTCTGAAGTCAGAGACCGTCCAACATGTTGTAAGTGGATGCGAAACACTGGTTGGACCGAATTATTTGCAACGCGACGACCAAGTTGCCATGATTGTACATGAGGAGCTAGCTCTGATGTGTGGACTTCTCGAAGCGAAGACTCCGTACTATAAGTACAATACTTGTCCTGTCCTGGAAAATTTGACAGAAAATCTGCTATTTGACAGAACAATATTGAGGGACAAGACAGTGGAACATAATAGACCTGATTTGGTGCTCCACAAGAAAAAAATACAGGGTTTCCTTCATCGTAGATGCAACCATACGTAACTCCAATGGTATGCTGACAAAGGCAACAAAGAAAGTTAACAAGCACACCAAATTGAAGGAAGAAATTGAAAAGGTGTGAAGAACTGACAGAGTTGATATAATACCGATCATTACCTCAGCAACTGGCATTATCCCCAAAGACCTGTTCAAGAGTCTCGGAAAATTGAATCTCCCTCGACACCTTTTCCTACCTATGCAAAAAGCTGTCATGGTAAAATGTTCCAATCAAAGTAAGAGTGCTTGGCATGTGTCCCTTACCCCTCCTTATCCAGCCCAGAGCTGAGGATTAACAAAGAAGAATCCATAATTATGAAAGAAATATCGCCATAAAGACCACGCGTAAGAAGAACGTACAAATGTGGAATTGTTGGAAGAGCATAAGAGTAAAACTGAAACTAGAATAGAGGTAAGTGAAATGTGGCATTATAAGAAATGTCATGGTCCACTAGTAAAAAGAATACAAAGAATGGAAATGTATCGCGAGAAAACATACATGCAGCTGGTGAAAGGCTGTTTGAAGCCAGAAACAGGCACTGGTAGTGGTGGTTCCGGATTACGTCTTCATAACACGACACTATGAGAAGATGATTCGTAAGGTCACCCAGGATATCAAATGCCGCCTTTGGCAAGTACACTCTAAAACAATTGACCAAGTAGTGCCGTCACGCCCAGTACTAACCAAACTCGAGTATTTGGATAAAAATAATACAGTGTGTCCATACACCCACTGGCATACGTGTAAAACCATAAATGTACCTGGCACCTGTAACTAATTGTACGAACATTTACATTAACATTACAGTCACCTTGCAAGATCGCTTTACGTTACTGTACGACAAACAGATACGAACCGATAGACTGTTCCTGTTATCAAATCAGATATAATAATCAAGAATACAGAGAAGGAGTTTTGCTAAGTAAATGGTGTTAGTATTATCCCTTGTGACAAAAACTTGGTTGTTAAAATTGCATATTAAAATGTAAGAACTTGGCAATTGATATTGGTCCAATGTTAAAACTGAAATAGTACCAATTGTTGGCGCTTTCGGGGGAATCCCTAGATCATTAGTCCAGCAAAACTTTCTAGAGAGTATATATGAATGAGTCTGTGGCGCACTATTGTTTATTTTGTTTAATAGACAAAAATATGAATATGTCGAATTAAATTATTCATAAGGTACGTAATACAGTACAAAGACTTAAAGTTTTCTAGCTCATTGCTCTGCGAAGTTTTTTGTGCCTCAACGTAAGTAGGGTTAGGCGGGGTAATTATAAACAAGATTTGAACGTTTCTTTTTACACCTCAATTTCAATGTCGTATTCGAAAAGAAGTATACTTTTAAGGTCAATTATATTACTGTAGCATGAGACCGACGCCATCCTATACGTTTGTATTATGCTATTTTTGTGAACGCAGACTTTCACTTCTTGCAGGCTGAGGGACCCCATTGAAGAATTTCGCCGCATGCAGAGACAATGAAAGACTTAGGGAAAGGCGTGTACGGGGGTGCAGGGTACCTGGCTTTGGGTCTAGGACTGGGCGCCACTCCTTGTGATGTCATTGCGTTCCAAAAACAGCTGTTGGAGACGCACCCTGGACGAAAAGGGAGGGGGCACACTGTGGATAAGACGAAGCGTAGTCGCCTAATGGTCACGTGACGTCCTCTTCTGTGTATATTGGACGGACTGAGGAATTTCGGTAGCTTACATACGATGGGGTTAAGTCCGCAGGTTACGAGAGATGTGACCTGGCTAGTATTGGTCGTCAGACTAATGTAAGAGATTGCTGCGGTAATCTAGATAAACACTTGCTACTAGTTGCGGGTGACGTAACGTTTAGCAGTACTTTATTCGAGAAAGTTAACTAGTAATTTTGGATTTTCCAATAACCTAGGAGGGTTTTCCGTCATAATATTCTGCAACTAACTTTACATGTATATAAATAATGCATTCAGTTATCATTAACTTTGTAATAATATTGTACTTATATTTATAAATTTGAGGATTTTCCTATTTTGTAAATATTCAGAAATTTAATTTAATTTTCTATTAAATTATTAATTATTGTTGTTACTTGTTTGTTTGATTGTCCGGGAAACTGGACTGGTGGCAGCGGTAAACTATCATAGAAATATTGGTGTTTATGTGGGGACAGGCAGTCGTCTCGTCTCCATTGCTTCTCCCCACTTTTGAATCCCGCTTCTACCAAAACCTACACTGCATTTGGTCTATGTGGTATGGTTACAATTACGAGCAACACATCTACTTTAAAAATGTCCTGTTACAAAAACTCTTAGTATGAAATTTCTTATATTTATTCGTCCGTTTACAGTTACCTCTGAGACAACTGGGTGTAATGAAGAAGAATCAGTGTGGGAGTCTCTCTCCTAACGTGAAGTATGGAATGAGTAAACATGTGCCATTGTAGTTCTAGAAACACTCAATTGAATTTTGACACTTCTAATACCGTGTTTACATTTATTACTATATTTACATTTATTCTATGTTTACATTTACACACTATCTCCAAGTTACTTGTGTATTTTGTTTAATGCAATATAACTGTGCTTTTTGTTTAAGACAATCACTTATAACCACTGACTTTACACTATTCTTTCAAGAAAATTGTGAGAACCGAATTACGGTTGTACATTATTTACATTGCCGTTGACGTTTCGGATCCAGCTTTTGACTCGTCTTCAGAACGTAAAAACTCATCCATGCAATAGCATCTTTTGTGAACGTTTTAGGTAAAATTATTGTAGTCTATTGGACTTAGTCAATGTTTTTTTTAAGTTGACCATTACGTAACAATGTTCGTTGTAAATAGATAAGAAAGTTCAACAGTACGAATGGTGTCAACAACTACGCATGAAATATTCAACAACACACTACGCATAAAATATTTATCGGAATCTTCTAACACCTCGTGTAAGCCGGACAATTGTTCATTTCTCTTTCAATTCTTTATTTTCAATTCTTTTGCTTCTTTATATTTTTCCTTCTTTCTTAGTAATTGATTTGTGTCAGCTCTTGCCCTTTCTTGTCAATTCACTCTTGTTTCTTTGGAGATCAATCATCTTTAAGCATGTAGGTAGGTACAACAACTCATAAGAAAATCCCACCTACCCACCGAAAAAAACTAAGAAAGAAATAATATAATACTATTAAAGGGTACTAAGTGTGATTAAATGCAAGTTGATAAAAAAACACTCAACGATTGTTCTACAAAACTTCGTGGAAACAAAATCAAATAACTATCGTGAGGTAAATATAACGAAAAACTTAGGGTAAATGTAAACATGGAATAATAGAACCTAAATTCCTAGAAGATAATGATTATGTGTTATTTTAATATATTACTGACAACAATACACAACAAATATAACATAAATTCCAATAATTTACCTACTGTAGAACAATAAACGCAATGCAGTATCTTCGAATTTCTATCATTTGGATAGCTCAATTTTCTTAGGGTTGTAATGCATCAACTTGGTTCAAAAGTGTAGAATTGTTATATTTCATCCACAGAGTCACCAACTTCACGTTTTGACCATCTTTTGGTATGTTGCGTTCCGTTGCGTAACTAGGCACGTTCAACACGTTGCGTTTTGTGTCTTCAGAGTCGCTTTTCCAAAAATATTGCGGCCTCAAATACTCTTATGTCTTTGGACTTCGAAACTAACATAAATTCCAACATTCATTCATCAATGTAAATTTCACCATCTAGACAAGGATATCCTATCTACGACCTGCAGGTTAGATCTGGTTGCAAAGAGTTTCTTCCAGCCCACGGTCAGACTCCGAACTATTTGATGAGCTCTTCATCTACTGGCGACTGAGAAATCAATGTCTGATCTCAAGTGGCCGGTTATTGTTGGTCAAAAGTATTACATCTGCGCATAAAAGTTGAAGAATGATGCGGTGAAAAATTTTGACGGCCTCCTTTTTTCCCAAAGTGTTTCAAAATAATAATTTACGACTTTTGAATTAAAGGGTTACAAAATAATAAATTACTTCTCTTTTCAAACACTTGTTTAGTATATTTTAAAGATATCTATTTTGTTAGTAAACTTTTTAAGAAACATTAAAATCATGGTAGTCGGGCATATCTAACTCATAATGTTGTAAATGCACATTTATTAATCTAATAATTGTCAGGAGGTACAAATATAGTCATTTTGTAAGAAATATAGTTGGCCCGCTTGTCTCTTAAGATTCGTCCCTTGCGTTAAAACGTGTGGATACCTTCGATCTAGAATATTATCCCTTTGAATTTTAATGTTCAATTAATTACGCGTATTAACTGTTGTTGTAAAGAGTTAATATTATTTTTACCAAGAAATTAGCCACCCTTAACGAACCATCATGCGAAATATGTATCGTCACCGATACGTTCTTGCATTAGAGAATAAAGGAATTTACGTAAATAGTCAATAAGGCGAAATATATTTGCGCTTTTTCTTCCGCGAAAGTGTCATGCACGCAGAAAGAGATGCTCTTTTGTTTTTGAAGAAACAGACTCCCTCTTCCCGACTTCGCCGACAGCGTCCTCATCGCTCGGCTGCATTCAACCCCTGCGCTTCGCCCGCCCACCGCTAGGAAGCAACACGAGAGGAAATTGTTTTCAACCTTTTCTCATGCCTATCTGATGGCGAACCCTCTTCTCTCAATGAACGCCTTTCTCAAAGACAAGTGCTTGGTCGCGGCGCGAAGATAACCTCGCGGTGCGGCGGCGGGAAGAAGTTGCCTCATAACCAACTTGGTAGCGGCCGCAGATGCGCTCTTCGTCATGGCACAAGTTTTAGGAAACGACACTTCCCTAATGTTGTCTGCATTGGAACGTGGCTCTAAAGCGTGTTATCATGAAGCGTGTTAACATCTCGATTCGTTACTCAGCTTCGATGGAATATTATTTCGGAACAGCGCTTGTATTCATTAATATCGCCTCAAAATATCTTGAAATTAGCATATTTTACATGTTTACGGTTTATTATAATGTAAAAATATGTTTTGACATACATTGATTACATTCGCTACGACTTTTTATGTAGATATCTTTTAAATTCTTGGTAATTCGTATTTTATGTATTTAGTTATAATTTTGCTTCTCTTTTAGTACGTTGTAAATTTGTTTCAACACTTACATTTCTAGTATAATGGAACTAAAAGTAATGTTATGTTTAGGACTAAAACAGAAATGATCGTAAGTATTCTAATTAAAATTGCGAATATCATTTAATTGATATAATATTTTCTCCTTCAGAAATATCTACGATAGAACCAAGTAAACTAAAGAAAATTAGAAAATGGAGGAAACTGGTCATATTTTCGATGTAATTTAAAATAGCTTACCCTTGCTCAGATCACCGTTAGCAAGAAAGCGCGATAAAATAATTAACTAATATTAATTTGGGCTACATTATGTTTTTTACCAAAACAAATATGTGGAATCAAACGATGTCCTGTTGCGTTTTGAATATTTTAATATTTGAATTATAATAGTTCAATTTGTTTTTTAATTATATTTTAATTATACAATAAGACCTTAATACAACTTGGTAGAAGAGGAGAACAGAGAAGAAAGACATTGTACGAGACATAAGATTAAGAAATATACAGATAATAATTATTTGTCATAAAAAGAGTTGTCAACAACTGTATACGATTACCTATGGAACACTAATTATGCAATGGAAGTAATGTGAGGAATAACATTTATAACAAATTTACAATTAAGAACATATAATGATAATTAAAATATTCATGCATATCATAAAACATAAATTACATACCACATATCGCCATTCCAGAAGAACAATGATGTAACTGAAAAACTTTACCTTACTTAATACATTGAAACAATTCAAAACACATTTAAATACATACATGTAAATAAATAAATTTTATGGTCAAAAAACAGTTACAAACTGCATATGACCATAGTATGTCAAAACATTTTTCTCTTGAAATGAAAGGATGAAAGTGGCATGTATGTTGGAAAACATTGTCCTTCGCATGTATAAGCAGTAATTTATTTAATTATTAGTGATAAATTGTATATCAACATAAAGCTGTTGCCTAGATCAGAGTATGATTATTAATTCTGATGCATGTTATTTTTTTCACATCCCATTTCAGTTCCACGGAAATATATTTCAATCAAACATTTACAACGATTATAAAAAAATAAATAAATTGGAACCGCCTACGGAAGTGAACACGTAGTTGATGACTTACAAGGATGGAAGCTGGCAAGTCTATAAAACACACTGAAACGATTTTAAACCGTCTTGAAAATATTTGAAAATGATATGAACTAAATAATGAAACATGAAGGGATGCAAAATAATGTTTGTAATCTTACTAAATTATTTTCTTGTTGTGCTTATAAGAAAACAACGTGGTGAAGTTATGAAAGTAAGGAAATATACAAAACCGAAAAACTATATCTGAGAAATAATGACGCTGAAAATTCCCTACAAGTAATTGATACGAAATTTGATTTCATTTTAGATGCAAATACAATTAATATATCCTTGATGACAGCGACTTAAAACAAAAGAATTGTTTACATTCAGATGAAGGACAAACAAACAATTAATCAAACAAACAGCTGTGATGTTAATGGAGAGCACACGTGGAAAAAATATTCAGAATGAGAAGGCATCCCTAGTTTTATTGTGCTGTAGGGAGATGAAGTGTATCCCTAATCTTTGCGTTACAATACAAATTAAGCTCAAAATAATATTCGTTGCTGATTGTGAAAGATCATTTAATAAAATAAAACCAATTTTTAACTTTTTAAAAGTGGGTAAAAAATTACAAGACATGAAACACAAAAATTGTTTATTTTGTAAATTTTAATATCGTAAAAGAACAGCTAAGATAGGCATTACTTTTTTAAATCAATATCAAATTAACAATTATCAATCAATTGATTGCTTGAGGAGGAATGCAATGAATGAATGCAATGAATGAATGCAATGTAATGAATGGTGCGGGTCTGTTGGTACAAGATAGCCATGTATTTCATAGGTGTTATTAAGAAGCAGAGAAGTTATTTTTCTTCTCGTGTATTTACAGAGGAATGTAGTAATTACTTTTTTTGAAATGTGGTGAAAATTAAAATTTACTGAGAACTTTCATATAAATCTTTGCTCGAAAATGTGGTTTGTGTAAGCAGTACTGGGATCGGTTAGTACAAGAGGCGAATGCTCAAGTACTTATTTGTTGGGCCCCTCTGGTGGCGCAGGTGGCAGCGTTCTTGCTCTTCACCGGGTTCGAATCCCCGGAGGGGGCCAGAAAAATTTGTAACTTTTCACATAAATGTCTCAGTTCATATAGCTGTGACTACTGAAAAGCGAACGCTCCTTCCTCTATCCACCTCCTGCTAGTATTAATAACTCTAACTATTACTTCTACTAACTCCTCCATGTGGGTCAAGTTGTTGGCAAACCCAGCTAAGCGGCCCACCTACTAACAATAACCTACCACCAAACTCCTGCTTCCTATCGCTTCATGTCGATAAGCTTCAATAGCACGCTACATTTCCCATTTACAATTACTACAAAGAAAAAGAGTAATTATCTGCACCTCCTGGTCCTAGAAGAATTCAAAAGTAACCGCGAATGTGAAGTGTTTATCATTATCTGTTGCCCATTCTGTAATGATGTGGAATAGCATTAGTGACTTCATATAAAAATTAATCTCCCATTAAACAACAATAGTATGCATATACAAAAATATGTAACCTGTGAAAATCTTAATTTCCTTGAAAAGACTGGTGCATAGGACCTTGATCGCGCAGGCTGCGTGGAAGTCGCAACAACGCAGAGGCGCATAACAAGTTGAAATTCGTCTCTTTCGGGACAAAGGCATTAAAACAACGCACGTAACGCGACAGGCGATGGCGGCGGCGGCGGCGGCTTCACGATGTTCGTGGGGGTGAAGAGAGACAGTAGGGAATGTTAGAAGGAAGTTCGACAGAGAGGAAGGGAATGAGGAAATGCATGAGAGCGAGGATTGAGGGGCAAGAAAGGATAGGGATGAGATGCGCAAAGCAGCGGACCTATGACTGTGAGGTAAGCCAGACTCACCGAGACAATGGGATTTACTCCACCAGCGCGTTGTGGAGTAAATGGATGGAGGATGTTGTATAATGAAGAAAGTAAAAACATATATTGGAGAATGGTTATTATTGATGTTATTCAGAGGATAGTGATGAAGATACAAGGCATGAGAAAATAGGAGAGGCGAGGAAGAAAATAATACAGCTCGTTAAATGTGAGGTAAAGATGGGATGAAGGATGTACTCGTTCAACATTTTGGGTTGCTCGTAATTCTATTTACAATGCTGCAACCTATAAGCAGAAGAAAAACTTAGATGAAAGGCGAGCAGCACATCAGCGAGGGAGCGTGATCGGACTACGAGCGTTGTTCCTGGAAGCATAGTTCTTGTACGTGTTTGTACTCCTACTCCCTACCCCGATCTACTGTCTTTGTTCAATCATTTTAGTTCCAAAAATCACAGAAATAGATATACTTTCTTCCATGGAGTATAATGTGCTCGTTATTCAAATCGGAACTTGCAATCCAATCCATTTATGGACGAGTTTGTGTGCAATATTTTTTTGACTAGTGGTAAATATTTTAGCGATATTTAAATTACTCACAATTCGATGACATTTGTAAGTTTTGCGACGCATGTGTTATTCCTACAAACATATCATAGAACTTATTTCGCTAATTTTACCATTTTTTAACATTTTCGCCTATTGCTGATTTTTTTTTCGCGTACATGTAATGGAGTGGTCTTCGGTGAAAGAGAAGGGTAATGGTCTCAAAATATGGTACGCTATTTTTATAATACGTGCTTCCAATATACAGGACGAATTTTTTGAGGCAAGCAAGTAAATAACTGGACATGTACATAATACTGATAGATGATTTCTATAGTGTGGTATTATTAATACTGAAGGAGTTGCAAGGAAAGACTACAAAATAAAACTTTTAAAGATGACAAAAACTTCATGATAATTATTATTAACATTTGCATTAATAAGCAAATCTGAAAAATTGGTGTTCTTTTCTGCGTGAACCAGACGGAGCAAATCAAGAATCGTGCTTTACAGCATTGAAAGATATGTTGACGACTTTTTCACAATTTCCTTTCCGAGATAACATTTGAAAATTACATAAAGGAAAGAAGCCACTTTACTCTTTCATTTGAAAAAAAAAGTGTTTCTTGACCATTTGAGTCCTTACAAGTGACAACTCTGACCTGACGCGTCTAACCAAGCTCGTAATCGGTAACCATGCCTTTTGTTATTTTTTGTGCCGTCGAGTCAAATAGTTAGAAATAGCCGGTTGTGTGAAAGTAAAGCATAAACAAAAAAATTTATAGGTTGTAGAATCTCATTCTTTGTGAATTATACGGTATAAATAACGCTGGGTAGTGTATTATCATGCTTATACTTTGCATACTTTATTCGTAGTATTTTGATGTCCTGTTTACATTGTTCGTGCTAAACATGAACCGGAGTGAGACTTGCCTACAACTAGCAGGGCAAACAGTCCACTTACCTAAACTAAAGGGGGAAAGAAGTGGCTATCGTATTATTCAGGTCAATAAAATAGTCTTGCTGAATCAAAGTAAACGTTTGTATTGTCATTCAGAATATTAGTTACATCCAATTTTCCTTGCAATTTAATCGCACGGGTTGATTTAGTTGTTATTATTATTATTGTTGTTGTTCTTATTGAAGCTGTGGGACTCGCCAACATTTAGGTTATTAGAACTCTGAAAATAAATCTTT
The DNA here is from genome assembly GCA_002313205.1 of Laupala kohalensis. Classification (NCBI taxonomy): domain Eukaryota; kingdom Metazoa; phylum Arthropoda; class Insecta; order Orthoptera; family Trigonidiidae; genus Laupala; species Laupala kohalensis. The sequence goes on along the minus strand of NNCF01130796.1, from coordinate 26,603 downwards.
TTAATAATGCATATAGTACTGGAGGGTAAAAAATCAGAGGTATTAGCAACAGGCTACATAATTGAAATTTACGCGCAATGTCGCAAGATTCTTTTGTTTTGTACGTATTTCATTTTATTAAAAAATTCCAACTGCAGAATTATATTTTTCTAATAAATTGATTTTATTCGCAAATATTTTAAAACATTTATTACACTAGAGCTTTTTGAATTTTTAAATGTGGATCCTCTTGTTCTCCATAAAATTTTAAACGACTTCAATGTAAAATACATACGTTACATCGATCTTTTCGTTTTCGGAAACTAAGGAATGAATTTTTCACTTCGATATTTCGTGCCATTCATACGTCTATTGGTTCAAATGTTATGGAAAATCGAAATAATAATTAGATAAAATTACGCTAATTAATTCGCTTTAACTGAACGACTTCCCGTTTATGATGCTTTTTGAAGCTGCTTTAGTCGTTAATTATCCTGCTTGAGCGAAAATAATTTATTACTACTTCTGTTCGCAGTTGTTGCCGTTTTTCAGCAAAATAAATTTATATTTCAATCTTGTTTATATTTCAATTTGAAACGAAGCGTTTATTTTTAAAGCACTAAAATGAGTATTGAACATATCCTGTAATCCTCGGTGGTGGAACATTTTACAGATAGAAAATGCGTTCTTATTGAAGAGGGTAATAAAATAGTTTATCCTTGACGTTACTTACAAAATAATTTTAAAGGTTTTTAAGAATTCATTGTTCTCTTTGAAAATACGTTTCTAGGCTATTTAAAGAAGAAGAAAAGAGATGTTACTTAAAATTACAGTGAAAAGAGTGAGAATAAACTTACGGTGAATCATGGCAGAAATATGTGATGCACCTTACATTTTTCATGCAAAGAGGTTTTGAGTAAATGAGTCTTCAAGTTCCTCTGCAAAAGTGCCATCCGAGTGAACAATTCCTCTTCATAAGAATGTATTCGGGTTTTTCTATTTAGAAAAGATCTAGTTGTCAGTGCTATTCCAATTCATCAACATAAAGTGTTTGCTGGTCACACAAGTTCATTTAGTAAGTTGATATTTTTCATCGCTTGACAAACTAGAAAATAAATCGATACAATCTCGTGCTGTTTCCTTCCATGCTGGGTACCAGGTCATGATTATGTATACATCAGGGTTTCCAAATTTAAGAGATAGAATTGAAACAAGAATTACTTTGTTAAAGTGGTACTCAAACTAAAACTAAAATATTTTGATTATCTTCATAATATGTGTAAATCGAGTTATTTTTACGTATTAACAACTCTTTGTTTATATAAATATGAAATATTCTGATAAATTTATTCATGGAATATTCATGTTGAACATGCATGGAATATTAATATTGTGAAATCTTAACTATTTCCAACATTGTACGTAACGACCAAAATCTTATGAAAATATAGACATTTATCATACTTTTTTATGTGAAATAATATTGGGGGACTTTTAAAATAATCACCATACCAATTAGACGTTTTCCTGTTCAGGAAGGAAAATATTTTATGTTATAGCTAAGATTACTGTCGAGTATGATCCCCTAAAATGCTAGAATATACGAACTAAATTAATGAAAACAAATATATTGACAACGAAAATTCAAATTAGATTGTATATTATATGTATAAGTTCATGTGAAAATGTTGAATTTGTTTAGAACAAACCTTTCTATTCAATATTCTTTATCGTGGTGGACTTTAAAAATATTATTCGAATAAAAATACCGAATGGCAATAAGGGAGGAGTATTTTCGCCGATGCATGAGGTTCGTTGTTCCTGTGTGTTTTCGCAGCCTGCATCCGTCCATTCGTTCACGTGACGGGTGACGTGTTGACACCGGTGGATGGGGTGCTCAGAGGACGAAAGAAGCGCGGTAAGGAAGAATCCCTGGAGGTGACCGGGGGTGCGGGTCACGATTCCCATTACGCGCGGAGGACGTGTCCTCCTGTGTCCTCAGCTCACCCCTTTCTCCGTCGCCCCTGCCTTCACTGCGCACCCTCTCGCTGCTTGTACCGCAAGGACACATCTTTTCGGTCAGCACCGAAAGGGATTTTAGTGCACTGAGTGACACTCATATTAGTTGTACAGATAAATTATAGTGGAGTTTAAGACTTTTATCCCAGAATTTGATATCTGGATACGTTTAAGATATTCTGTTTCAAAAATACTAAATTTTAGAGTAATTTTACTAGAACTTTTTCCTTTATCCTTTATCCTTTCATTTTTGTAACTAAAGAAGATCACAGCAGATGACCGAATCGTGGGTTCTTCATACTACGGTGAGGTGATTCCCTAAAGCGATGTCTACACTAATACAAAGGGCATGCACAAACTGCTACCTGCGGACTTCAAGGAGACGCCACATCGTGTCCAAACGACGCAACCTCTTCTCTCGCGAACTATTACGCGAGGCATGCACAGTCTGGACGGGCCTTAATAACCAAGACAAATCAGAAAACGGCGGCGGAAACCTACGCTCTTATCCTTTCATTCAAGTACCCCGACTTGTAACTATAGTAATGAACAATTATTTAAAAGCGAATACTGTTATNATATATATATATATATATATCTCTTAATTCAAGTTGTCATCGATTTCTGTATAGTGCTCTTCTACAATGAACTACTATGGATACAATTATACATCGGTTGAACAATAATTTTTTATGATCCGTTAAAAAAATGACGTAAAACATAAACGATTTCAAAATAAGAGGTAAAATGAAAGCATTAGGTGAAGACAAGTACCAAAATAAACTATCTTGAAGTGAGCAGTAATGGTAACCATATACATACGTGCGTTTCTGGAATTTTTCACTAGAACGGCTCTAACAGTTTGAAGCTCAAAGAAAACATTAGATGACTGTTAGGATGTAAATGCAACATCTATTGTCTCATTTCCGAGTAAGATCGTTTTAGTACTTTTATCAATCGGGGGAAAATGTCAGAAGGGGAGAAGATTCTTGGTCTCTCTCCCACCCATTTTGGAAACCACCATCGACTCCTATTACCCTATTTCTACTTAGCGTTTAGATGTTCTGAAACTGCCGGATTGATTAATCTATTCTACTGAAGAGTTTTCCCATCGAAAGATGCAACCCCATTCTAGCCGGCCCTTCAAACAATTCACCCCATTCCGGTAATATGGATTATTGTACGTATAAATGTTTGAATATTGTCAATACCGTTTCATACTATGTTAAGAGGCGTATTAAAAAGTTTCGTTCCAGTGACCTAACCATTCCCATAGAGGAAGTGTCATTCATCACCTACCCTTTCCCTTTTCTCTGTAGTTGGGGAAAGGAGGGCATTGTATGCCTAAGAATACCATTCATTAAATACATTTGCACTCCAAATTTAAAGTTGAATGCTCATGGTTTCCTTTTTTTATTCAAAAGTGAACATATCACTGGAAATCGCCCTTAAGTTTAATTATTTAGAGATATGAAACGCGTGGGGGTAATATGAAATTTTTACCCCGCAACTCCGCTCGGAGGGGGAAAGGGTGGGTGGAGGGATACTAGTTCTAGATGAATGGTTGTCAGTGAATCAGTCGGTGGACTCCGCCTCTTCTAGATTTACCTAAAATGAGGTACAATATCTCTAAACAAGATTACTAACATTGTTTTTCGTAAAATTGGCTGTCAGGTCACGTGGACACGATAACGAAATCCAAGGAAACTGACGAAAACCGAGATCAATTTCCAGGGAAAAAGCAACGAAAACTGAAACCGATGGTGCCCAAAGTCGAGGCTTTATTGTGTTCAGATTATGAAATTCCAGATTAATTTCTATGTTCGACCCAATGAGCTTCTCACGTTTCCTAAGTTACGTTTATTGCAATAATTTTGATATTTATGGTAAAATTTAAGTTCAATTTCAATGAAAAAGTTTGATTTCAAATTATAATTTTACGCCAAATGAAAATGTGATTAAATAGATTTCAACTTATACGATGTAACGAACCCGCATAGTACTCGGATTTATGCCGTGTCCTGCGTGGGCGCGCACGCGATCGGTCGGTTCTTTAAGCAAGATGGCGCCACACCGCAAACAATACGTGAATATATGTGACAAGACGGATTTATAGTGAAATGGGTGGTTCCAAGGCGAAGATGTCATGAAAACACAATAAATTTATCAGAAAATAACACCTTTCATTGAATTTTATCATTTGCATTCGTAACTGTGTTTACATCCCAAAAAGTTTTTGAATATACCAGTATGTCAATTTGTACTTTTTATTTACTTGTAAATAGCATTAACGATTATATAACGAAAAAAGCAGTAATTTGCAACAAAAAATGGGGTTTGTTACGTTTAGTCTGTGAGCTAACGTATAAAACACAGGAGCCTCAGACGAGATCACGATGAAATTTCATAGCTACTTGATACTACATTTTATTGTTTACTTACTATCAAGTAGGTCGTGTGAAATGTAGCGTCTGACGCGCGACCAAACTCAAGCATGTTTGAAGTTCAAGCGTCGTCGAATGTCGCGGTTGTAGCGCTACAGTGTCGCTGTCGCTCACGTAGAACAGTCTCGTAACTACAAGTGTGTTTGAATTTTGTCGCTTGAATTTGTCGCTCGCGTTTGTCACCCACGCAGGACAAGGTCTAATGGTCCAGAGATATCGAATTTGTCTTGTAACCGTGTTAGGTTCACGAGTCGAGACTCACGTTAAAAAAAGTCACCATTATGTTGTACTTGATAATATATTGGAACTATTTTTAACACACTTTTTGTTTAAATATATAATAAACTACTCATGCATTGAAACTGATATTGCATATTTACATATTATAAGTCATCCACTGCATTATTTCATCAATGAAAGAAAATGGAAAACTGAAACTCGTTTCAACCCACCCTCAATTTGTTTTGTTCCGTGTAAATAGTACTCTTTGGATTGGTGTTTACTATTTGCCATCCATCAGAGTGCATGTGAGAAGTGAATCATTTTCAGAGAGATGTGGAATGAGTTTGAATTCACGGGATATGGCAAAACTGAGTGCCTACTTCAGCTTCTTTCATATTATTTTGTTAATGGCGAGTTCAAAGGTAAAGCAGATATATTGTGTCTTTTTGTCGCCTATGAACAATTTTGTTGTGAACTATTCGATTGATTAACCTAGAAATTCCTAACAAGTTTGACATCACAAAGTATAAACACACCGTTTATAATTTATGATGTTCCAACTCATTATTAATATTTTCACTCTTATTATAATATTATTGTATGTTTACAGAAATATTGGAGAACGTATTCTAATCAAGTATATCCCTTTACCATGGTACCATTTAAAAAGAGTAATAAGCGATTTTATAGTGTTGCCTTCATTTATCACACTCTTGAATTGGTAAGCTTGATTAACATAGAAGAGTCGCTTCTATTTATTAGTAAAACATGCATTTATCAGCGTAATAAAATTACATGGTATCATATATCGAAATAAACCTACTTCTAAAGAGTACTTTATCCTTAACGGTTTGTCTTTTATAGTAATTAAAATTACTCGTCAATTCGACAATTATATAAGACCTAGAAATAAGTGTTTGTGAACTTATTTGAGGCATGTAGGGCCTAAATATAAAACTTTCTAAGTGCTGAAAATATATTTTTACAATAAGTACATAGAGCCGATTAAATACCGTATTTTTGTTAAATTGGGGTTTTAGGGCTCGCCAACGTCTAGACTATTAGCGCCTGTTACACCACATCACAAGTCCAGATGCAGTGTGGGTTCTTTGGGTAGAAGCGGGATTCAACCATAAATACAACCCTTATAGTAGAGATCGCTGCCACCAGCTCGATTTCCCGAGCAATTAAACACACGTGTAATAACAATAATTAATGATTTAATTCAAATTAAATAGAGATCTGAATATTTACAAACGTAGACAAACTCTCAAAATCATCAATACATATATAAATCTGTTATTACACAAGTAATGCTATTAGAAAGCATTAATTACACACAAATAAATTGAGTTGAAGACAACTAATTCGGAAAACCCCTCTAGGTTATCTGAATCTCCAAATTTTTCAAATAACTAACTGATACAAGTTACGTCACTCGCAAATACTATTAAATGAATTTAAATTACCGCAGTAATTCTTAAGCGGTTTGACGACCAATACTAGCCAGGTCACATTTCAGTAACCCACGAACTTCAGTTCACAGCAAAAGTCCTCGAGAATCTTCAATCCTCCTAATATATACGGAGCGGAGATCACGTGACCACGCCTTCGTTGCCACAATGAGCACTCCAAATCATCTTGGTCACCCCTCAGCTTCTGAGAACACTGTGTCTTTACCGATATGACGAGCGACCGACGACATCTGCCAGCGCCCTTCTCGGGATGGTCATTATCTCAGCATCCGGTGGAAGTATTCCATTTATAACATATTAACATTCTTTCTTTAGGGATTGCCTCGCCTCGATACACATGGCGAACAAGTCCTTCTCACAGAAATAGAATAATACAGCTTACACTCCATAAGGTGCCTCGCCCCAGTCAGATATGACGAACAAATGTTTCTTCCCAGAAATATTATAAGACAAAGGAAAGGCAAGCACTGATCACACACTTCGGCCGGCATTCTTCGAGTGCATTGCTACCCTCCTTCCCGGAAAAGCAGGGGGATGGTCCACACAATAAATGGAAAGGCTTAGTGATGGTCACCTTCCCTAATCCGAGGCATCCGGCTTCGCTTCTCAATGACGCTCCCACTTCAGCGAAGGCATAAAAATAACATTTCACAAAAGGGTAGAATGTCTTGGTTGTGATGTTACAGCGCCGTTATTGATATTGAACAGTAATTGATTATGTTCATTGTTGCAACTTATGGTAGTTTTAAAAATAAAATTTTATCAAAATTTGAGGTGTTCTGCTGAAACAATTGAGTGCCAAATTATTAAAATATCGAGAGTTGTTCTGTTGAAACAGTTGAAGTGCCAAATAATTTTAAATGCCACCTGTCGCTCCAAATATCTCCATATACCAGTCACTCCAAATACCTCGGGTATCAAGAGTGTAAGAGCCTGATAATCATGATTTTGTGTCAAGTTACGACATAATATTGAAAAAATAGTAAATTATAATCTCTGACAGTTATTGCATAATACATGATAGTCTCGCGACGATGTATTCGCCAACCCAGTCTTTTGACCTAATTAGACCCAGTCATTGCAATAAAACTATCAACCAAAGACTCTTAGACCTAGCATTGGCTCTTAGACATAGGCGTTATCAAAAAGAACATTTTTGCGAAAAAAAATGGAATAACGAACTTTTTCCATTTTTACGCCTTAATTATCAATCTAAGTACGATTTAATTATACATTAAATCCTAGATTTTTCGGTTTTTGCTATTAATTTGTTGGTGTTAATATAAACTTTATTGGGGAAAGTAACTTAATTGCGTATGTTTTCTTATTATTCGCTTGCATTCCTCGTTTTTGTGCGCAGGTTATAGGAATTGGTTGTGCGGCGGTAATAGCGCAACGCCACGACGTGACGGTGGAGAGGTACTGGCGAGAAGAGTTGCAACATGCGGCTTTTCATGGCTTCCTTATTGTTACAATTATCATTAATGTCTCCTTTTATGCGGGCGAATGCATTGACGGACCAACAGTGAGTCTGCAAGGGTACTACTTGTATATATGTTAAATGAAAATATTCGCGAAAATATTGAATTGGTTTCCGTACACTAGTTCAGTTGCTCCTTCATTTTGCACTTCTGTACTCTTGTCTTCGCCACCGTTAATGGCATATGGCCGCTCAGTCAAAGACGGAGATACTTTTACATTGTTGACAAATTTCTTATCACTAGTAACAGATCAAACAGCGCCTCGAGTGACACACCTCCTAAACTATTGTGACGTTTGGAGACCACTAGACCGCTTCCAATTCTCTCTTCATGTTCTTCTTCACTTGTGGGAAAATTAAGTTTCTGGCTTTTGCTTTAACAAAACCTGCCTTTTCTCACGAGTTTCGAACAAATTAAGAAACTGTTGATCATTCTATCTCTGTAGAAACCGAAATATCGAAGAAATTACTGAACCGCCTGCTCACTGTGGCGCCCAAGAAGGAAGTGACATGTATTCGTGACACTGTTCGTGGTTTTCCAAGGGCTACTGCGAACCCAAAACACATGCTATTGGGGGTGGGCATCGGTCGGGTTCGAAAGGGTTTCCAGCCGACCGGAAAAACACAATTCCGAACTATTCCAATTGCTTTCGAGTCGGTTTGGTTGTGTTGGTGTCGGTTCGGGTGAAAAAACGACCCGAATTAGCTGGAATTAAAACCAAACCGAACATTTACCGAATCTAACCGTATTCAGGACCGAAAATAATTTTATACAAACCACCATAGGAATAATTTGATTTCCAGAAAAGTTACAGTTTAAATTAGAATTTAAGTTTTATATTCACAATTCAATTAAAAAGATGCGGTTTTAAACATAAAATTAAATTAATTTATCGGAATTTGAATAACGTGTAAATTAAATAAATAATGAAAGACTTACAGTCTTTTATGGACGAATAATATTTTTTTTGTATATTAGGTCGTGACTCTTTCAACATTTATTTACTTAGATTATATGACAACCTCTCGTTGGGGGTGGTTAGATGATGGGACCTAATTTTTCCATGCAAATGTACTGCTTATGCCTAATGATACTACATCACGAATCAATGGATTTAAGTCTGAGAAAACCCCAATTTTCCAAAGGGGTGAAATGTTGAAGGGGGTGGCTCGCAGAGGTTTCCTTCGATTGATGAAAAAACAATTCCTTAGACAAGCAGACAGAATCCTGGGTAGTTTTGGAACATCTGAAATACACCGTTTTCAAAGGGGGCGGTGGGTCATCACCTGTGGGGAATTTTTTAATCTCAGCTATTGGAGTGCACATTATTGAGTCTGTATACGTGACATTAGCTCTCCTCCCATATTCTGAAGTGTGATATTTTTGCTCGAGTTTTTCCAAAATTGCATTTCTCTTCACTTTAAGGGTGTCCCAGCGCGATGGGGTGGCACAGACAGCCTCCAATAAGGGAGTGTCTTAATAAAACATAGGAGTTTCCTGAGCCCAAATTTCACTCTGATACATTCTAAAACATAGAAGTTATGAAGCGCCGCCAATTTTGTGGGACAGTGTATCATACTACTAAATAATTTAATATAATTAGGTTATAATATTTATTACTTAAATTAAATTTTGGTTACAATGGAGAACAATTTGTAAAACTAATTTGAGGCAAAACTTAATAATAATAATAACTCTGAGATTAACTTTACTGAGAGGGGACGGTGGAAAGGGGATGACTGATGTACAACTCCTTCATAATAGCCAAATTAAAACACTCAGAGTCTATTTCCATCAGAAGAAGAATGTGTCACCTCTTCATCTGAGTGTATGTTCCGCAAACCTCAAGTATACTTCCCTGAACTTGGCCAGTAATGATATTCAGAATTATGAAATCACACGTAGCAACTCAGAAAAACTTGATGAATGGAAAAGCATACCTCTGCATGGGAGACATGCCAATGATCTCGACCAAACACGTGTCGACAAACAAGCGTCGAAAGCGTGGTTGATGCATGGCGAGCTCTTTCCAGAAACAGAGAGCTTCATGATAGCAATTGAAGATTAAGTGATGAAAACAAAGAACCATTTGAAATATACCATTACGGACCCAAATGCAGGGGACGTAAATGTAGAAAATGCAAGGAGAAACCTGAAACTATCCAACATGTTGTGTCTGCATGCAGTGCTCTCTCTCTCTCTCTCTCTCTCTCTCTCTCTCTCAGACGTCACAACCAAGTGGGTGTTATTATTCACCAGAGCTTAGGCATTAAGTTCCAACTGTTGAAAGAGAGTTCTCCATATTACAAATATATCCCTTCACCTGTATTGGACAGAGATAGATTCACTTTGTATTATGACAGATCTATAATTACAAACAGATTTGTCCTTAACAATTGACCTGACATAGTGCTACGTGATAAAAAGCAGAAAACTGCGTATTTGATTGACATAGCTGTGCCAAACACACATAATATTGAGAAAACAATTGTTGAAAAGAAAACCAAGTATGTGGACCTAAGTAACGAAATCAAGAAGATCTGGAAGCTCTATAAAGTGTGCATTGTGCCAATTGTTTTATCAGCCACTGGTGTGATACCAAAGAAGTTCCACGAAAGTCTTAAGATTCTTGACTTGGATACGAATATTTATATATTCATGCAAAAAGCTGTCATTCTAAATGCTACCAACATTGGAAGAAAGTTCTTGAGTGATATATAGACGGATGTGGGCTCTGTAGCCCGTACTTTGTCTTATACCAGCAGCAATGCTGGGGAACAAACAATAATAGTAATAATAATAATAATAATAATAATAATAATAATAATAAAAAAATGTATTTAACTACAAATGGGCAAATCTTGTCCGGTGGCAGAAAATAAGGAAATACAGGAAAGTATTTAAACATTTGTTGGGGCTCATCCATACTCCACCCGTTTAATTTTTTATTACTGTATTTTTACATTCTGTGGAGTGTATCATGTTCTGTAGTACGGAGAAAATTGTCCAGATGGTTGAATTGTCGTACTAAATGATATTTACCATACACAAAATAATACAAAGTTATTGCCAAACCCATTCAACTCATTTTAGTATTCATGGGCGCCTGCAAACTTTTTTACGGAGTGGTACTATCCGCCACGTCTCCATCGTTTTTACACATTTTTACACTACTTTTGCTTTATCGAAAACTTCCTCGTTTAATCAAGTACAGACGATGTACATTTTTGTTTGCTCAAGTAAAAGTACAGACTAGCATTATCTGTCAATTAAGAAACTTAATGAGTGAAACCTACGCGGTGGATAGGAACCTAGCATCTGTTACTATCCGGCAACTAATAGTAAGCATTCACATAGAAATCTCTTAAATTACGGTGAACCTCACCGCCAGGTAACAAATTAATTATGTTATGTTAAATTTAACATAACATCATTAATATGTTACCTGGCGGTGATGTTCACCGCAATTTAAGAGATTTCTATATGTTTTTGAACCAGAATTGGAAAATACGACCCAAAAACAAAGTACTTCTTGAGGGAGTCGCCTCTACGAGGCCACCTCAGAGGTCTTTGGGTCTCGCAAGTTGAATGAAAATGGAAGACGGGCTCGGGAGGCGAACGGTATGGCGCAGTTGGTAAGCGCATGAGCGCGCTAAACTCAAGGTTCCGAGTTAGAATCTCGGTCCCTTCTCCCATTTTCATTTAACATAACATAATTTAATTGTTAGCATTCAATTAATGACTTCGGTAATCATACTAGAGACCATTTTTCACATTCGTTGTTTCAATGAAACAGTAAAATTATTGTCACAGTTTTTAATATTCAATTTTCTTTTATTAATGTTGGAATGACTAAATTAAATAGTATAAACATTCTTGAGAAGTGACATAGATAATTAGGTGATTAACATGTGGCTGGTGCTTTCATAATACCCCCATCATTTGAGGAAGCAGGGTGGTCGAATGTTTGAACCTGGGATCAACAGTTAGAGACCTGTCAGGAACACAGAAGCGTGGCTTCTAAGTAAATAAGTAACGAAAAGGCGAGGTCCTAATTGCATCTCGTTTTGATTAAAATAATAATATATTGTATTGTGCTTTGAAAAATGAAGACCTAGTTGTTTAATTTGTCGAAAAGTTTATGTACTTCCAGAATCCTTGTTCCACTAAGCATTTATTGTCATTTTTTGTTATGCTAAACTCTTCAAGTTTAGTTTAGTATTAAAGAGGCGGAGAGTTATTTTTAATAAACGCCCTCATAAATTCATACAAAAAGAAAGAAAAACATTCAGAAATGGATGCACTATTAAATCTACTATTAACGTTTAAATATAAAATAATTATTTAAATCTATATTTATTGGCAGATGATCGTGACCGCCGCTGCTGGCCTGACCATGTATGCTTTGGGAGCAGCTCTCGCTTTGGAAGCCCGGGAGGCAAATCACTCCAACTGGGCTTTGGCAGCTGGTATATTAGGATTGCTATGCGCGGTTGTGTACTTCCTTGACTTCCTTTCACACTTGCTGGCTGTGCTGAGAGAAGCAATGCCTGATGTCGCGGAAAGCAAATCTTAGATCAGAGCACCTACTTTATCCCAACTATAAGTATGACAAATTATTTTTGTATAGAGCTTTATCGAATGAATCGATAGTAAGAAAATACAAGGGGGTTGGAATGTAGTGAACTGAAGGAATTTAAGTAAACTTTTCAATGTATCTTCAATAGTGCTACGTATTATTCCACCATTACTTCATTTCTTGCTTATTAAAAGCACACCAACAAGACATTGGATATTGGTGATCAGCGTTATCACTACTAAGCATTTATTCTACCAGTTGTTGAATAATTCAATATTTACCATCAATAGTAATTTTTCTGTCCTTTGTAATAAAATGTGTCATATGTAACCTTACAATTTTGTGAGAAATTATTAACAATTTCAGATTTAACTTAAAGAAATTGTGGTTTTACGTAGGTCTGGTTTTCTTACCTAGGAAGGATTTCTCAGGTCTCTATACCAGATTAAGTAGTGATTGTCCTGTTCACAACATTCAAGTAAATACAGTAATAAAGGTAAATAAACTAAGTTGAAATAACATAAAACATTTTTACAAAATACACTCAATCATCGGCACATTCATACCTGAACTTAAAAATACAGAAAAAATGATTCTTCTCAGCAGCGGACTTTTCTCTGTAGTGGACATTTTTTCATCTCAGTCTCTCTCTAATTACATTAAAGTAACTAAAAACTTCCGAAATGAAGACTCTCTAAAACGGACGAATCCAGCTGATTGTTATTCGAAATACCCGTTATTATGGTCAGAAAGACCTTATGATAAGTTCATCCCTAGTAACGTTCTCTCTCGAATAATAAAGGTATCTTTTTCCACTTCCGTTCAGATAATATTATGTTCACTCTCTCGGCACCTTTCAAACTTCTCAACTGTTCCTCGAATGATGATGCAACCTCATGTGCAGATATTGGCGCTAAGATAACCAAAGATTCTTCCATCGAATTCGAAGGTATACATGATGAAGGTGAAACCAATGCAGATCATGATTACAACCAATAACATACCACAAATTAGAATCTGTGCGACAAACGACTAACATTGACATCAATCAACCGTCAATGAAAACAAAGGAAGCATTGAAACTAGTCGATCGGAAGTTCGAATGTGGCCAGAATATTGAGAAGTTTTCATATATTTTATGACGATAAATAGATAAGAATATATAATTTTTCTCTGCAAGATTAATTTTGAGCAAAGAATCATCCCATTTAGGGTAGCGTACATTCAAAATCGATACGTGAAGTTTGAAGTTCTTTTAGTGTAAATTAAATAGAACATAGCTGTCCGTAAATTCGCTCTTTTCTTTCACGTAAAAGTCTTTGACTTTATTTTTACAAAAGTGAAAACTTCTCAATTTCGGACAATTGTATGGTCTTATGAGAGTCCGTTATAGAGAAGTTTGACTGTAGTAGACAATATAATCTTATCTCGTGCATAAAAAATACTGTTGAACAACATGTTTATTATTGAGCTCACTTATTGAAATTTACATAATTATTAGTATCACACTGAAGATCGTTAATTTTCATTAAAATATATCATTTATAACACAAATGCTCATTCCGAATTTCAATAATCAATCTATTCTCATATGACTGTCGTACAACTACCACAAAACAATAAGATGAAGTAAAAGAGCTTCTCAGACGGTCGATATACGGTGTAAAAAGTGTGTTTTTATAAACTAATTTTCCCTCCGTCTACCATTATTTGCATTTTCTTTTTTAAAAATCCCGAAAATATATCTTTAATGTCCTTTATTAGATTAATTACTAAAACAATACTATTTAATACTAAATAAAGCAATACTAATTAATAATCAATACTAAATAAAGCAATAAAGAAAACTATAACTAAGCTTCATATTACTATAACTAAACTATAATTAAGCAATAAAACAAAAAATAACTAATTAAAGAAATAAAGGAATACTAATTAATAAGGCAATACAATTAAATATATTAACACTTCCCTGCATTTATATTTATGAAACGGTCGTGTTTCTTAAGACCGAATTACTGAAGTGCCCCCTTGCTTCATACGAAACAGTCTCGTTCACGAACACAATACTCGCAATAGTAATAATATTCATCGCCCTAGTGTCAACCACTCTTTGCCATAAAGGAACATATCATTCGGGAATCGTTGTGTATAATTACCTCCCAAAAATATAAAAGATATTATGAAAATAAATCTCTTCAAATCCACGGTCAAAAGTTACCTCCCGCACCAGTGCTTCTACAATGTAAAAGAATCTATTGATTTTAATAAAAGTTAAATTCGTCTTGTACTTTATCATGTTATTACTATAGTACTTTTAAAATAACTTATAACAATTTCAAAAACTATTTTCTTGCTAGATTGTTGTGTCTTATGGTTCACATTAATTAAGTTTTATGTGTACTCAACTTTGGCACGGTTGTGCACATTAATTCTGTAGCCCCATCCTGGCCCGGGTTTTTCTCCGGTTTTCCTTCGGGTAGAGGCGGAATTCTTATACAGGTTCTCTAGGATTTGTCTAGGGGCGTGTTTATTGTAACAATAAATCGTGATTTAGTGTTATTTCAATTCTTATGATTTTTCAACACTATACTCAGAATAATCTATAGTTCGATAATTATTTGTACATGTAATATAAATTTTTTGTGTTAAATTGCAAACATATTGACATTTATATGAGTATTATAACTCGTAGCTAACTTTTTATATTATCTAGGAATTGTTGCTGAAATTTATGAATCCGCCTCTGCCTTAGGGCCCTTGATCGGAATTGATGGGATGGTCCCTTGCTTGCTTCCGGAGAGTAAAATTAGTTTATTGTCCTCCACGTGGTTATACGCAGTTTGTACTGCTTTTTTGACAATAAATTTATTTATTTATATTTATTCTTGACTATTTGTGTATACTTTTTAATTCAGAAAATATGCTCAAAAATTTTCATCCTCTCATTTGGTGGCACTTACTCAAAATCAGAGAAAAACTTATGAAACAATATACAACTCGTTGAACAAATTTAACTCTCCACAAAATGTATACTTTTAAGAGATTCACATCATTAAAAATTGATTAGTGAATAAAATAAAACCTAAAAGATAAAATTTATATTTAATTTAATGGTTTTGAAGGTGCCCCAACGCCGTGAAGACTTTCAAAGGAATTGGAGTTGAATATTCTCGTGACCGGGTTTTACGTAATATGCCCTGGAGTAAGTTCTATAAACAACTAATTGAATCCCCGCGACTTTGCTCACGTGAATTTATTAGTACGTCTGAAACTTTATTATTTCTCACATTCCCATTTCGTAAAATCATTTCATAGCGGATATTTGTGATTTTTTCGTTTCACGCTTTTCCCAACCCCCACTTTAAGGGTATCTTGTGCACCTCGTGTGGTCTCAAGGGTGCATATGTCATTGGAAATACAATTATTCATCTCAGATTCCATGGACTCGACCCTAATATCGGTTTTTACTTTCTCATATACGTAGTATATATAAAGTATTGTATTCGTGAAAAAATTCGAAAACGAGATTTTTGCGGAAATATACATTTTGGAGACCCCTGATTCCGAAAAAGTGGTTTTTGTCTAGACGTCTGTCCGGTCCGTTCGTTGCGCAGCACTCCTGACCGAATGGAAAAATACTTCGTTTTCATTTTTCGTATTTAGGGTAGAATTTACTTCTGACATAGGCACATGCTTTCAATTTTCTTTTTACTTGAATATAAAGGGCACTACACATGAAAGTCAAAGTACATTTTTGAATAATTTTCAAAAACTGGTCTAACGATTTTGCGTCAATTTTATGTACGTAAAGTAGAATTAGTATGCATTACATCCGCATTAGCAGAATTTCTCTTGGAAGTTTGGTATAGACGCAGTAAAATAATTTATATCTGCTACATTCTCGCATTTGTTTACTGTTTCAAGAACCTTGAATATTATTTAACATGGATGAAGGAGAGGTAGAGTGAATTAATATTCTGAATATTTATTTTTACTTTCAATTCTCCAATAAAAGACACTAAGAAGTTTAATTATTGACTTTGATCCCGACGAAAATGTTATAGTTCATTACTTTATCATATATTTTTAAATAGTGGGTTTTATTTGTACTTAATACTTACACTCGTTTTATATGCCATATACGAGTGTGTGTGTATATATGGCGCGTAGTTTTAAGTTTGCCAATGGTATGAATCCAAAGAGTATTTGTTTGTAGATGTGTAATTTTTTATGTTACTCCGAAGAGGAGAACAGAGGAATGTCTGCATCTTACGTTTCTCTTGGTATCGTGAATCTTTCACCCACGCGACCTCTACGCACTTGTCGTAACCTCACATCCGGTGACGCTGCATCATTTTGCTGCGTTAGCTTACGTATCAGATGCGTCCACTGCCCCTTTTGGCGGATTTTCTTGTTAATTGCTGCAAGCTGTGTGATCTATTAAATGTTTATCTGTAATATTTGATGCACGAGGATGTTCTTTTGTATTATTTCTTATCGTTTTAAGAATTAACTTGGTTAGTGTGTTTTGCTTGTTTTGAAGGTAATGTTTCATAAACCTTTTTGTTAATTTTTGTGATATTTTTAATTCAATGTTTTATAGCAGTTTCAATCGTAAAAAATAGTATTATTGTTAAAAATATATTTTAACTGTTACAGAATTCTTTGACGAGATAAATAAGGAGCTTTACGAAATAACAGGAAGTAAATAAAACAAACAGTATCACCTATTTAACAGTAATAAATTTTAGATACGATTAGTAATTATTAATGTGATTTTGAAATTTCAAATTGCAAAAAAAAAAAACTTTTTATTTCCTAATTAAATTATATAAGAATATTTATGGTCTAGTGGCTTTGTTTTTGCGTTAATAATATCCTATTTATCTTTTTATTTATTAATAAATATAAATGTTGAAATATAATATAAATTTTGCTGATCTTATCTCCCCAGAAACGAGAAAACAGAATTTGTATATTAGAGATTCTTTTACATATATTCTAGTAATATATTTCTTTGACAAAATTTTTAAATTGGTTAAAATGAAGACGATCAAAATATAGAGTAACATGTTAAAATCAACCCTCTCCTAATAGAATGCTTTAATACCGCTCTCTAGTCCATGTGAGAAACTATGTGCAATGGTTTTGCACCACTAGTTTATATTTCAAAATTAGTTTTCAATTATTTTTATCCCTTAATCAGTTTCCACCTCTCTCCCAGGGGTACTAATGGTTTCCTTCACGAGGATTGAATTTAGACTTACACGATATCGGAATTTCACTGCCAATTCAGCGACGCCGGTGGTATCTATCATGTTCGATAATTGTCTCATGGCATCCTCTTCCCTAGGGGTGCTGGGGTTTATATGGACTGATTATGGACTCAAGCGTCTTCGAGAATGACACTACTAATTCCAGCAGCCCCGAAAACTATGATCTCTATACTAATATCAGTAATCTTCGTTTTTTTTATCCTCTCCCTAAAATGAGTATATTCCCTTGTAAGGGATGACCGTGGATTTAAGCGGTGTGACTCTCACAGCATTGTGACTGTGACTCTGCTCTGCGTCTTAAAAAAATATGTTTTCAACACTAATATCGGGTCGTTTTTTATTGTTTTTACCTGTCCTACGTTCGCCCCTCCCCCACGTACTTTAGAGATGCTAGGGGTATATTATTTGCAATATGGACTAACTGTGAATTTACAAAGCATCAGGGACGCCCTTATCCATCTCACCGAAAAGTACGGTTTTGAATACAATATCGGATCTTTCAATTATTTTTGCATGTCTTCCCACATCATTCCCAATGGTGCCAGGAATGTTTTAACCCCACATTCCTTGTTGTCAGATAGTAATATGTGAATCAAGTTTGGTTGAAATTGGTTCAGAATCTTCAAAGTTATGGTGGGATACATGCATAAAATATACCAACCCCTATTTCACCCCTTTAGAAATGAATTTTCGTAAATTAATTTCTTAGCGAATGTCTACTCCCTAAAAGCAACCCACTTGTCGAATTTCAAGTTTGTAGGCTTCGCAATTTCTGAGATTTCGTGATTAGTCAGTCAATAAATTACGTGAGTGGTATTTTGCTTTTACGTGTATAGATTTCTTAGCAGATAACCACAAATTAAACTACGCCACGACGTAAGGTAATTTTTCTGTCTTTGTGTGAAAGCGAAATACCTATATCGAGTTGAGGGCAAGCGATTTCACCCAGATCAACATGCGGGTATTTTGTATAGAAGATATTTCAATCGGGGATTGAGCAAATTTATTTACCCACGACGCGTTATGAGTATTTCATTTCAGCCAATATCGAATAGAAATACTCACAACGCGTCGTGAGTACTTGTCCACGTCGTAGGTAAAAGTTTCGGTCATTGACCGCATTTGGTTCTTGAGAGTAAGAAATACTCAATTAGACTTCCATTAGTGACTTGATACACAGGCCATTTTAAGTCGATTTATTGTCAATCCCGTAACAGTATGTCAAGTGTTACTTCGACTGTAGGGATTCTTGCTCTTAGTGAGGCTGGGAAGGGTGGTCTAAAAACTGTATCTTTGATGCAACCCCAAAAGTAGAGATCAATAGGTGTCAAGTCCATGAAACCGGCACACCTGGAAAAACAAGGAGTAAATGCCAGATATAAATAATGTCTAATAGGTGAATCTTTGCCACAGTAAGTTCAAAATTACGTTGCACAGCTGTCGCAGACTTCGATTCTTCAAATCAAAACACGTAGCGAGCACGCTTGGGACCAGTGACGGCAGCCATCTTTGAAACAGGTGCCACTAGAACAACTGTGCAGTGCTCTGATTCAGGACTAATACTTTATGAGAAATAACTTGATATTTTTCTAAGTAAAATTACACCAATACCAGGACTGTAAGTTATATGAATAAATTTATCTAAATTTTCAAAAGGGCTCATTGTATTGTCACGCGATAAGACGGGACTTGTCTTTGTACCCTCGAATCTCATCTTAAACGAGCAAAGCGAGTCTAATCTTATATAAGCCCCTACTTGTAACTCAATCATTTATAGTTCAAAATTATATGACATAGTCGTATTAACATGAATTTTTTTTCCGCAGCTATAGAGTAGAAATGAATTACAAAATTTAAAAATTCTAGAATTTTAATTTTATAGCACATTTTTGGGGGGATAAAGACACACAGGAAGCGAGTATTAACTTGTGGTTGTGCCTTGTAGCTAAGCCAAAGCCACTTCTATTATGAAAATATAGTAGCACAATCGTATTGGGATTTATCGTGAATAGTGTATGTTATTTAAGATTTATGGACTTGTTGAAGTATTATGTGCTTTAATTTTACAATCAGTTTATAATAAACACTATAAGTGCTGAATTGTTTTGTGTCTATGTGCAAATAAAAAGACAAAAATCGATTTTTGTGAACATATTTGAAATGACATCTGATAAGTTGCCAAACGTAATCGAAATGTAGTTTTATTCGTTAAAATAACTTTTATTCATTAATGTCATATGTTTTATGAGTTTAATGTCTAATGAGTTTTATGAATTTTTGTGATTGGTTAGCTCAGGTATGTATTTATATTTTATTTACATTACAAATACGCTTGTTATGTACATTGCCAAACTTTTTAAATACGTGAGATACTTAGGAATGTACCATTTTCATAGATATATTTGATATTATTCGCTTTTAATTTTTTTGTAGTATTGAGATAAGAAGGAAATTCCTTTTACCATCTTTAAAAAGGCAAAAACGAAGGCATGGTCAAGTCAATTCATGTATGTAGAAGACCGTCAAAATTTGTATTGATTCATTTCAAACGTTTGTTTACGTTCTTAAAGAATTAAGTTTTAAAGCTATGTAAAAGAAGATAAAATTTATTCTATATTTCAAAACAATGTTTTATGTTCTACTTTACACGTATTATTAATTTTTCTGATAAAATTTTCTATTTCGAATTTCTTACAATACGCCCAACAATAGACCACATTTATTTTGTTTCAAAGACAACTCTGTTTACTGAAAAGTAATAAGTATAGTTATTTTACTCTGAATATTAATAATACAGAATTTTCAATTAGCGTGGAATAAATGTTACTCGTGACTCGTTACACGAAAAAAAACGTGGTTTTCCAAAGGTTATCGATATTCAGCTTTTGCAATCGAAGTAAGATGTGAACAATTAATGTGAGGAAGTGAATAAGATCTTGTTTCATTTATTGGTAATTATTATGTCATGTGTCATGTCGCGTAGCGCGGTTTGAAAACTCGAGTTTTAGATGTATTGATTTTAAGAACTTGTACCAACAACTTGAAAGTGCACCTGAAGTGTACAAATTAGTTGCCTTACTTGAGCATATTGTTTTTCGTAAAGTAGCTTTCATTCATTTATGTGTCGTATGAGTTATATGATTGATATGCTGAAGTACATATTTACATTTTATGTTCATTGTAAAGAACCGCAGCGAATACTGTGAGTATATTTTTATATATTTACGTAATTTTTGAATCTCTTTACGATACACACTTTTAGTTCATGTTTCAACGCTTTCGTGAAATAGTAATTATATCAGTTTATTATCTTTCTTTTATATGTATCATTATAAGTTGTTTTACTCATTGTATCTTTTGCATGCTGGTGGATTATTGTTTACTCCTTGAAAACAGTTGGCCTTGAGAATTACCACTCAAAGAATAAATTTTCAATATCCAATATAATAATGTGGAGTATGTATTGAGAATTTGTATCGGTTCTTAGTTTCATTTCGTCCATGTTTAAATTTTTTGTATTAATTACCAACTAGCATGGAAAGAATGTATCACGTAACTCGAAATTTTATGTTAATATTTTTCAAGGGATAATGATTTCCAGCCTCGACAAATTAAGGTGTGTACAATTAATGCAAGAAAGTGAAAAAGATGTTTCATTTATTGGTACTAATTAGCCTGTTTCATTTATTGGTACTGCCTAGCGCTGTGGCAGAACACAAGTTCTAGACATAATTTATTTCATTAAGATAAATGTTGGTAACGTAGGTATTAATACACCAACAACTTAGAGAAAAATAGTTTAGAATTTTACGAGGGACAGATCTGAGGAATACATATTTGTATTTGAAAATTATTCATGATAGTAAATACATTTAATAAATCAGTTTTTTCTGTGTATATTTATTGCAATCAGTTTATTCTGTGTATATTATACGGCGCAGCCAATACCTATTTTCTGGTTTTAGATTAAGTGTCACCGGATGAACTTCGCGTGCGATGGTCTACGCGGTGAATCATTTCAATCTAGGAATAAGAGTTTTTTGCTCTTGATGACACGGACGCATCCTCCTGGGGAGGGGGAGTCTGGGGGGGGGGGTTAGCCCCCCGACAGCGCAAGCGAGAAATACAAATACACACTCCAAAAATGAAATGTTCAACTTCTAAATTCAAATTTGCGTCAGGTAACTCTTGGACGAATAAAATTCTGGCAAAACACTTAGGAAGATAGGCAAAATAATTACCTATGGATTATTAATGAAAAAAAAATCAATTTACTTTTTGCAAAGTCGGAACAAGAAAAACGTGCATTTCTTAGGAAGTGGATGGACCTTTTCTTCGATTATGGGTCCCACCCTTGTAAACACATCACTCAAACAACATCCGAAATATTGATTCTATCCACACGATCTCCATTTAATATTCCACATATTCCCCCAAAACAATATTTAGAAGACATGCATTTTTTAAAATATTCCTCCAAGTCATGTTTCCAAGACATACAATCGAATTACTTTTTTAAAATATTCCCCCAAAATAATGTATACAAGACACACAACCCAATTAATTATTCAGAATATTCCTCAAAATGTTATTTACTGTTCTCAAAGAACCAGGTCCATTTATCCTCTAAGTCATGTCCATACTGTGTGAGATATTCTCATTAGTACTTTTGAAGATATTTCCAAGGAATGCACATTGCTCGTATGATCAAGCACGTCAAGCCGGGTTAGGTCATAATACACTCGTTTTACTTGTTTGATCCTCCAGGAATACAATGATTGGCGCCAGTGTCTTTGGCGCACGTCTTTCATGGTCGCCGCTATCTCGTCTGTAGAACTCCCGCAGCCGAACGTTCTTCAATCAATAAAACAAATTATCACTTTCCATTGATACAAACACAATAAATGTATGAACTTGTCTGTCCGGGACAAACCGCGTCTTAGTAGATACAACTACCAACTAAGACGCGGTTTGTCCCAGACAGACAAGTTCATACTGACTCCGACCGCAGAAACCTACGTTTATACGATAAATGTATAGCTAACATAATGATTTCGACACATCCGAGAGGATTCTCTCGTCTGCTTACAATGCAGGCCTTTCAAGAAGTGAAGCTCGCGTTCTGCTATTCGGTGTCGACGTATCCAAGATTAGGATGACGTAAATCAGAGGTGCCAAGAAAAGGAGTAAGTGTGTGAATAAAGTTATGTTCAGCCGCGTGTTCCAGGTGTGCTTTGAGATCCGAATTTGGTCCTGATTTTTACTCGCTCTGAAATTTACTCGCTCTGAAATTTGGTCCAGTGCATCTTAAATTTTCTCTACGACCTCTTCCACCACACTGATAGCATATTGTCAACCCTTGTGGCAGCTTGCCTCCACAGACGGCATGCTCCCGTTGACATTCCTGACATGATTAAAGAAATGTTCTCTGGACCTCGCTCAAAGAGACATGCACATGGCAGAAGAGCGATGCACACTAGTGAATGAGAAGTGTTTTACTTTCACATCAATGGAACAGCGTTTCCTGAAACCTCACATCTTATTATATAATTTTCTGTATTGAAATTAATGGAAGTTTATATCAAATCAAAGACTTTTCTGCAACCTACAGTAATTTTCTCGCAGACTATCTGTGGTCTGCAAACTACCGGTTGGCGACCGCTGATCTAGTCGAAGCAAAATCCCTGTAATCTCTAGTGATACTTTCAGGGATACTTCACCGCCGCTTCTTCGAGCTTTATTTGATCCGAATTTGCGCTTCCGACCTTCATTTGTTGCTTTATTTGAACCCGTCATTTCTCACTAACATATAATTGTATCGTCACGATGCATGAAACGCGTTTCCATTTTAAATATTTTTTTTCGTTTCATGAAACGTGCATTGCACACCAATTCACCACAAACGCGACCAAAATGATAGAAGTCTTGTCTTTCAGCAACCCGGGAGTTTTACTTATTCTGAAACACACTTTGAAATGACATCCACAACAGCATTGGTTGAGCCTTCAAGGCCTTTCGAAAGTTAGGTGCATGGTTGTTTTTTTTCTTCTACCCAGATCTCGTTTTAACAACAAAGTTCTTGATATCGTTATTATTCATACAATGCTGTATGGGACAATCAACAGGTGAGGCATCAAAACTATAGGGATTGCAGGGCCATTCCATGTCAAATCAACACAGGGTCTAAAACTCACCATCTCAGATTTTGATAAAATTTTGAAGGGAGGTAGCCATTCTATAGATTAAGAAAGGTACCAAGTACTGTAAAATTTCTACCCGTTTGGAAGTTACAACCATGTAAAGTTTAAACATGAGTAAAAATGAGACGCTTATTTGACAATATGTACATTGCATTATCGTACTGGAATAATATATTTAAAGTACTAATAGTGTATAGAAAGAATTTAGAGAAATATTCTAGTTCCGCACTCGCTACGCGACACGAAAACTTACTTTATTTTATTGTTTTAACACTGAATCCATTTTCATCCCACGTTCATATTTTCCCAAATAATTAACAAGGATATAAACTATTTCAAGTATTAATTTAAAAATGTTCAAAAATGCGCATTGTGAGAAATTTGAAATCAAAAGTTGATATTGAACATGTTAATTTTTTTCCTCTTTGAACTATGTCCTATAGCATAACACTGTAAAGACCATTAAATAAACTGTAAAATGACACCTCTAACAGCTCTAGAAGAGAAGAGCATCCAGAGCAATTCAAACGTTTTGTGTAGAGCCGTTTAGGGGCGTTTAAATTTTACATTGTTGTAACTTCCAAACGCGTAAAAAATTTACAACAATACTCGGTACCTTTCTTAATCTATAGGATGGCTACCTCCCTTCAAAATTTTATCAAAATCTGAGATGGTCATGAAAAAAATCTATTAAAACTGATTTGATTTGACGTGGAATGGCCCTGAAGCAGAAACTAGAGATCAAAAATGAACATACGATGGTATCATTATATCGCCAACGCCGATGTGCTCTACACATCCATGACTACATCCATCGAAGTCCTCGTCTCATGGACCCGCTTGAAATTTTTTTTGTGGGGCTTTACGGCTCGTCAACGGCAAGGTCATTAGAGCCCTCCGCTTGAAATGGATTAGACATATAAACCGAATAGATGACCATCGCTACCCTGTCTTTTGGTGAATTCACAATTGGACGGAAAAAGCACGGTGGTCAGCGAAAGAGTTTGAAGGATCTCGTCCACGAAGATACAAACATTCGTGAATATGAGAATGACTGTAAAGATATTGCTCCAAATTGCAGTACTTTGAGGGGGAAACACGCTCTCACAATGGCCCAACAGAAAAACCGCACTGCTGCGTAAATCTCCATTTATTTGAGTGTCCTAAGTGCGGTCGAAATATCCCGTCTAGACTTGGAATGTTAAGCCATCGTCATGTTCCCAAGCCGTACATATTTTAGCAAGGCCCAAATCTTTGTTAATGTCCTTATATATATAT
>NNCF01130793.1:702988-729103 GCA_002313205.1 Laupala kohalensis | reverse complement strand
CTTCTAGATTTTTTATCAAAAAATAACATTCTCTCTGACGATCAACACGGTTTTAGGAAATCCTTTTCCACTACAAGCGCCAAATTTATTTCTTAAACAATGTTACTACATCTCTTGACCGAAGAAAAAATCCTCAGGGTGTTTTTCTTGACTTATCCAAAGCATTCGATTTCATCGATCACGAAATTCTCCTTTACAAATTGCATTCTTTAGGCATTCGTGGACTTTCACATCAATGGATAATTTCTTATTTAAAGGATAGATATCAACAGGTCGAAATGTCCTGTACAAAGGATAAAATACTTGAGCGTTGTCTTTCAGAAACAAAGCCACTTACTTGCGGAGTACCCCAAGGTTCAATTCTCGGTCTTGTACTATTTTTTTTTGTATGTGAACGACATGCCATCATCCTCATCAGATTGTAAAATGGTTCTTTTTGCTGATGACACTAATTTACTATGTAAACACGCCAACGCTTAAAATGTTTTGTATAACCTTTCGACTTGGTTCCATGCAAATCGTCTCATTGTAAACACTGACAAAACAGTGTCTATGTCATTTCACAATAGTATCACAAAATCTTTACCCCAGGTTTCTCGTTTTCTAAACGGAACACAATTAAGAACTGTCACGAATACAAAATTCCTAGGTNAATACAAAATTCTTAGGTCTCAATATTCAAGACAACCTCAAATGGAATTGTCACGTTGACAAGCTTAATTCCCAATTAAGCAAATTGTGTTACGCATTCCGAATCGTAATTAACGTAGTTAGTCCACGTATTTCCCGTTGCGTATATTTTGCAAACGTTTACTCCCATTTACGTTACGGCATTACCTTCCAGGCCAATTCCATCAGAGCATTCAAACTTTCAGAAATCAGAAAATAATAGTTCGGATAATTTGTAAATCTCATCCCCGAACTCTTAAAAACCTTTATTCAAGGAATTAAATATCTTAACACTTCCCTGCATTTATATTTATGAAACGGTCGTGTTTGTTAAGACCGAATTACTGAAGTGCCACCCTTTCTTTATACGAAACAGTCTCGTTCACGAACACTATACACGCAATAGTAGTAATATTCATCGCCCTAGAGTGTCAACCAATCTTTGCCAAAAGGGACCTTATCATTCGGGAATCGTTCTATATAATTCCCTGCCCAAGAATATAAAATATATTATTAAATTCAATCTCTTCAAATCCGCGGTTAACAACTACCTCCTGCACCAGTGCTTCTACACTGTAAAATAATTTATTGATTTTAATAAAAGTTAAATCCGTCTTGTATTTTATCATGCCATTGGTGTAGTACTTTTTAAATAACTTATAACAATTTCAAAAACTATTTTAGCATGATTGTTGTACCTTATGATTCATATTAATTTAGTTTTATGTGTACTCAACTTTGACATGGTTGTGTACATTAATTCTGTAGCCCCATCCTAGCCCGGGTTTTGCTCCGTTTTTCCTTCGGGTAGAGGCGGATTTCTTATACAGGTTCTCTAGGCTTTGTTTATTGTAATAATAAATCGTAAATTTAGTGTTATTTCAATTCTTAAACACTATTCTCAGAATAATCTATAGTTCGATAATAATTTGTACACGTAATTTTTTGCGTTAAATTACAAACATATTGACATTCTTTAGTATTATAACTCTCAGCTAACTTTTTATCTTATTGANATAATATAAATAATAATAATATAAATAATAATAATATAAATAATAATAATATAAATAATAATAATATAAATAATAATAATATAAATAATAATAATATAAATAATAATAATATAAATAATAATAATATAAATAATAATAATATAAATAATAATAATATAAATAATAATAATATAAATAATAATAATATAAATAATAATAATATAAATAATAATAATATAAATAATAATAATATAAATAATAATAATATAAATAATAATAATATAAATAATAATAATATAAATAATAATAATATAAATAATAATAATATAAATAATAATAATATAAATAATAATAATATAAATAATAATAATATAAATAATAATAATATAAATAATAATAATATAAATAATAATAATATAAATAATAATAATATAAATAATAATAATATAAATAATAATAATATAAATAATAATAATATAAATAATAATAATATAAATAATAATAATATAAATAATAATAATATAAATAATAATAATAATAATAATGCAAAGAACATAGCGCGCGTTATACGTGTTTAGAAGAGTGGATTTTATTTGTGCACTGTCGTGTTTTTACCTACCGCGTATATCGATTCGTGCCTACAAGGACATTCAATATAATCAAGGACATATAATTAATTTTTATCGTGATACGATACTATATCTACGGAAACGATTATCTACACGACAGTGCACAAATAGAATCCACTCTTCTAAACACGTTAAGCAAATTGACATACCATATTTTGCGACTGTAAGGAATCCGGTTTCCTTCTTAGTTCTTTATGCAAATGTGTTTGATTATTTGCAAAAATGTCTGTGCCAGAATATATTTGTGTGTCACTTTTTTTTATTAAATAATACTTAATTTTAATGAAGTTAGCGTTTACGATCATTTTTATAAACAATAGTTCTTTTTTTCTGAGTTTTTGTTCTTGTTTAATTTAGTAGTCCACTTTCATTATAATCTTTCAAAACTGAACATTACCCCTAAAATTATCATTCCATTTATTTGCCACTCTGAACACGATTTTCTCAACGATCTCTAACCCTCAAAAATCGTTTCATAAGAATTCAAGGAAAATATAAATTGTGTGATTTCATCGAATTATCGGGAAAAAAATTATTACACACATCGGTCGTAAAGGGGACGGTATAAAGTTGATTCAACTTCGTACTTATTTTAAAGTGGTTCATTGTCAAGTTATTTCAAATAATCATTGTCAAATTATTTTTGCTCAAGTGGTTCAAGTGGGTCATGTAAACTGAGTTACAAATTTTTAAAATAGACGTGCAGAAACAGAGGAGCATATGTCACAATATCTAACCCCTAGTGTACATACCAGCTTATTTTATGCGGGTCTTCCACACGTGATGTGATCATTATCAAAACGTTTCTCGTGTTTTTTTCCTCTGCTATATCTCTCGAATGATACACGAGAATAACGATAATTCCATCAATCGTCAGTCAGTTCTTCTGCTGTTACACGATGTACGACGCGTCATGGAGGATCACGATGTTTTTTATGTTTTCTTTGTTTATGTGCTTCAGTGATGTTAATTGCAGACTACATTTGGGTACACAGATTTCTCCTCCTTCATCTTGGATAGCCATGGCTATAGAACTACTGTGGGAACCACCATCGTTGGTAGCTATCAGCGATGAAACTTTTTCTTATGCCGATACGTTGCTCTCTTATTTGCATTCTTCCACTGGCATCTCTCATTCACGTTTAATGTTGCTATGCGTTAGTGCGAATGAATATTTAGGAGCAAATAAATCAGATGTAAGTAGCGAATCACATGAGGAATCATTTAATCAATCTAAGTTAAACGTCGCGTCGGAATATGAGGATTTGGATTTTGAATTTCATGATTTTTATAGTGCGTCTACAGTAATGATACTCCTCAGTAGTAGGAGACCACATCTTTACTTACATGTTCTTCTAAGTCGTTTAGTGGATTGTGCTACATGGACATCTCGAGCAAGACACCTCATAGTTTTAACTGACTGTAAAACTGATGATGTGAAAAATTTTGATACTAATTTCGTTGAGGCTGGAGGGGAAAGTGTAAATCATGAAGGTGTTCAGTGCATAAGAGCAGACAATGTAAGCGCGATGGATGGAATAGCTCTCAATATACTTGAAAAATTATGGCGTATTGATGTTTACAATTCAGCTGTTATGCATATAAGTAGAGAATCAATCAAGTTATGGTGGTGGAACCCGTTCTCTAAAGGTGGTTTATGTGTTGGACCTACAAATTTTTTTTTGAGACATCAAGATTTGCAGAAACGTGAGGGTCTTCCAACCGTTTTTTCCCCCAAGCATGAAGCAGATCTTGGTGGATGTAATTTTACGGTGGCGGCAGATGTATGGGCACCGTATACCATTGAAGCCAATGGTTCCAAGATGGGTGACAATATAACTGATATTGTTGATGGTTTGGAAGTACGTTTGCTGAAATCTCTGAGCAAAGTTCTTAATTTCCAGTTTGATTATTTCCCCACCGACAACTCTGAATGGATTTCTCCAACCACGTTCGTTAAGGATGGTTATGCAAACTTTTGTATGGGAGCTGTTTCCTCAGAAGAAGAATTTTACTCCGAACTCGATGCAACTGTCTCGTATTGGACTGACGGAGCCTTCTGGTTCGTTCCTTATAGAACTCAAAATCCCCGCTGGAAAAGTTTTGGTCTCGTTTTTTCATTGCGAATGTGGGCGAGCGTGGCAGGCACTCTGCTAGTAGTCACGTGTGCTTTCTGTTTAGCCAAAAATATCGGACAAAGTATTCAACGTGCTTTCAATGTTGATTATGTACATGATTATCCTGATATATTTACGCTGGTCCATGCTTTATTGGGCGGATCCATCAGGAACAGACCTCAAGGTATTGTTACTCGAACAGGAATCATTGTATGGGCAATGGGATGCATCGTGATTAATTCAGCATATCAGTGTGCTCTGCTTACTTTCTTAATTGATCCAGGAAATCAATCACCTTTTAGATCTCTACAACAACTGATCAAGGAAAAATTCAAATTTGGCCTGGAGCCAGATTGGAGAGAATATTTCGAAAACTTTAATGAGTCTGTTATTGAGGAGATTTTAGATAAATCAGTTGGATGTCTTGATGCAATCGCTTGTTTAACGCGCATTAGTACGCACAGAGATATGGCAATGCCTTTAGAACACTCATACGTAGATTACAATATGCCATCATGGCGGAAGTCTAAGAAAATCGAAACACTGGGGGGAATGTTTGGCGAATTTTCTACGGCGTTATATATGAAAAAGAACACTCCCCTTCTGAATTCGTTCAATACCGTGATAGAACGGTTGGTTCAAGGTGGATTTTTGGACCACTGGTGGGAAGAACTGCTATGGGAATCATATCGAGAAGATTTAATACACCAGCCTCCCATATCAGTGAGTACATCACATTTGCAAGGGGTATTTTACGCCCTTGGAGTCGGATTATTTGTGTCTTGTGCAACATTTTTCGCAGAATTAGCTTGGAAGAGAAGAAACCTTCTGAGAACACAAAACGAAATGCAAGCGCATGCGCAAAGACATTTCAACCCTCACCATCACAAGGAGCGTTGTATTCGGCCTCCGGACGTATTTATACGGTATCGAAAATAATCACCACGAACAGTACACTCATAGGGAACGCAGACAAGAAAGGGTTAACGTTGCTACCCAGAACTACTCTGACGTGTGGTCGAATAATTACACCATTGGAATGAATTACAGATTCAGTTAGTTAACCAGCAGATGGTTTCCTCTCTTAAAAACAATTTCATTTGTTGAAATAAGTCTGTTAGAAATTGATCAAGATATAATTGACGAGGAAAATAAATAGAGAATAAATAATGGCAACATTTTTTGTATAAAACTGTAATGATACAATTATTCTTCAAACTTTTGTCTTATGATAGGATTAGATATTTAGTTAGTTCATTCAGACTACATTATTATATGAAATCTTTTAACAACTACGTATATTATAAAATTAATAACGAGGTCTAATAGTAACTCAGTTTCATGATGAAATACTTAAAATGTTTCCAACTCGAGTAGCTTAAGGTGGAATCAGCACTCCAAGTTAGTAAAATCACTGTGATGTATAACTATTTTCTTTATTTTTATTCTAATTGTTATAAAACACAACAATATGAATAATATTTATGAAAAAACATGATTTAATTTCTATCAGTTAATAATATGGTGCAAATAATATTCAAGAACTCGCTTGATTAGTTTGAAGTATAGAAGAGCATGTAAAATCATGGCGGCAGAGCACGACTGTTTCATGATTCATTCATCTCACCTGGGAAAAAGTGAAATGTCTATCTCAGATGTCCAGTGACCTGTAAATAAAAGTGATGTAAAAACACTACGGAAAATGTTCGACAAACCAATGTAAACTTCCATCACTTTCGTGATTTAAAAGTTTGTCTAATTTTGTAAATAAGTGTTTCTTCTATAAGAGGCAATGTATTTCACCTTCTATTATATATACAATTATTTCATTTAAATATCCAGTGAGGTATATTTTTCAAGTTGAAAACATAATACGTACATATTATTCTGTTTATTTATGGCGATTTTAGATATTTTAGTGCTTTAATTCTACCTACACTAGTACTACCTTAAGTAACATGGGAATCATTATACAATAAAACCTCTTCAGTCGGGCAATCAGTCCGAAAGACGGAAATCTTTGGCAACGATAGTTTACTTTTAAAAATCATTGTTATAATTAATTTTTATGCTAAACTTTTTCTGTTATTCGTAACTGTATTTGCGATCATAAAGGAAATTCCAAATGATGCTTCTTTTTAATTAGACTCTATCACTATGTTTTTATTTCTTTTGTTTTAATAAGCATGATAAATCTCTATATGTGTAAGCGGTGTTGTCCTGAGTGAGTGACTGACACACATTTATCAACGCTGAGAAAATGCAATTG
Organism: Laupala kohalensis; assembly: GCA_002313205.1. NCBI lineage: Eukaryota > Metazoa > Arthropoda > Insecta > Orthoptera > Trigonidiidae > Laupala > Laupala kohalensis. The sequence goes on along the minus strand of NNCF01130793.1, from coordinate 722,424 downwards.
GAGGTTGGTACTTGAAACTTCATAGAATTATAAAAACTCACAGGATGTTGCACTTATAGTGAATAGGCTCGATAAGAAGGAATATTTCTCTTATTGATAAATAGAGTAAATTAAGTATATAGTGATAAATCAAGGAAAAATGTATTTCTCCAATTTTTATCTAATGGAGATAACATTTCGGGTTTGGTTTGTTAATATTTTTGAGACTTTGTTCTCAAACCCCATTCCTGGAATTTCCAATATTTCACTTTTTAATGGGTGAAAACATTTGATGTACTGTCCTGATTGAGTGACACATTGATTAACACAAAAAAATATTAAGAGCACAAACTTGTTATTTTGACGCAATGTCATTCATGTCACGAAGACTCCCTTCGATCCATTTCGGAATTCTAATGACAAAGGCGACGAACAAGATGATATATGATTTTCCCAATTTTCCTCTGTTTTCACTAAATTTCAGGAACTAATTGAGATGTCTTTTCTGTATTTTAATGTAAATATTGACATTTCAAATATCCAAAAACAGCTTTTACGATTTATGAATTTTCAGTCATTACAAAGAATTATAAATGACGTTCGCGCAAACAGAGTGGTATATATTATTTTCACTAGGGTGCCTCCTGAAAAAACAGACCATTGGCAGTGGCAAGAAGACAATTTGAAAGGGAGACCCTGCGTTGGAAGTAAATGTCCTGGTCATCGTCAGTTTTGATATGACAAGCATTCTGACTTGTTTATGCTAATTAGATTGATTCCTAGAAGCTACAGCGAGAATTTGGAAATTAGGTGAGCAAAAATTGTTCCAGCCTTGACTGTTTTACTTCGTAAGCTTTATGTCTTCTTGAATTGAATCCAAAGTTGGAGGCGTTGCAGTAAATAATTTTAATAAGGAATGTTGAAAGTTTTACAGCGATGAAACCAATGGGCACTAGTTGTCATATTGATCCATCTCTCCTGGACATTCAGGAAAAAAACTTTAAGAAAATGAGTACATCGGCTGGATTTTTAATTTCCAAGTGTGTAAAAACTTTATTCTGAATGTTACCAGTGGTAGAACTCTTTGTGTTACCAGTAGTAGAAATTTTCTTTGTGTAAATCTGCTTAAAACTAAAAATAGAATATTTAAATGACAAACACTAAAAAACATTAGTCATGTAACCGTTTTATTGTTGTTTAATATAAGATGTTTTTAACTTCTTTTTTCTTTTTTGTTACTCTCCAGTCCATGTAATCTATTTATCTTTATCAGTTCCCGAGTTATAGGAAAAGTCCGGAAGAAATGGACCATCCACCATTTTAGACTTTTTAGAATAATATATTTTATTCATAAATCACTCTTAAAACATCACTCTTACATATTAAATCTATTTCTCTTATATCTAAATCTATATTGTTGTTCTTTAACTGTAGTATTAATTTCATTCAGTTTTTCTGAAGTATAAAAAAATTACAGCCAATTGAAAAGAGGTGGTCTATCTCTCCCGGATTTTTCCTGTGTTTCAGGAACGAATTAAGGTGTCATCTTCACATTTGAATAGAAACGTTGCAAGGTCAACTTACGTGAAATATTAAAATTGATTTCATGAATTTATTCACGCTCTAAGCATTTATCCATGAGTGAAACAAACTGTAATACGACTGTGAGGTAGACGATGACGGATACTAGCAGACCCAAGAAGAAGCGCAGATCCAGAGGGAACAGACCTCCTGCAGCGAATCTCATTGATGGCGCTCTGAGCTGCAGGAGAAGTATCTACGCCTGATCTTCTATCTGTCTTCGCCCTCACGCTGCCAGCAGAAGAGAGGATGCCACCCCGTCGGTGCTTCCCGCTTTCAAAGACGTCGAAGACACACTTCCCGCGAACCAAGACCGCCGCTACTTGCACCATCACCACCCCTGTCATGGAAGCTGCAGCTTGAAGACATGCTGTGTTCCCATCCCAACACTAAAATGTAGTAGAGGAACAGGATCGTGGAAGAAAAGATTTAACACAAGAGAACGAGCAAAGGTACTCCGAAGATTCCATAAATGAGGGGGACATGCGCCCTTCGTAGAACTACTATTTCTTCTTCGACTCCCATTATTGACCGAGTGGACAACTTCACTTTCATACTCNTGACCGAGTGGACAACTTAGCTTTCATACTCTGTTGTATTTCAATACCGAACAAACACATGGATTTAGGTGCGTTCATATGAACGAGCGATTCATCCAGAGTTTTAACCAACATAAAAATTGTGTTATTGATTATTTCAAATTTACCACAGACATAAGCGCACAAAATAGATAACACTCGCGGCAAATCATCGCCATTGGCCAAATATGGAAAAGGGTTTTTCTGTTTTCGTAAATTATTTTGTAATATATTGTTGTAATTGTTATGACTGTAGCATACCCAATGAACAAACTCATTGCAAATGATGACACTCCACATTCTTGTAAGACGAGGAATTGGACGCAAGGGGTCAAGGAGATCGGTTTCCAATCTGCTCATGATGCCCAGGAGGAGATTCCGACGTTTCACATTGACTTTCAACAAACTATTTGTCACCAGTGCAGTTGGGTTTACAAATGTGACACCATTTGCCACAATGACAAGAATAGAATATATTGACATTCCTGATTGAAAAACTGTGTTATCGGTTACAGTCACGTATAAAAGTACAAAGATTATTAGATAAATTACAGAATAGAGAACTTTAACTTTATGACACACCAATCCTTTTGTTGTCATTTCATATGGAGTCCTAACAACTTCAATGCGATTAACAGAGATTTCTTGTTGTTAAAAGAACGAATCGGATGATACTCGTCCTTTGTCATTGCGTTTTGTCACTCACATTCAACAGACAATTGTCTTTGAATTTCTCTTCTTCAATTTCTCGGTGTCTCCTTTTAGATAGGTTAAGTAATTAGTTTAATAAATTGACTCTTCCGATAATGTTAATACTCACCGTGTTTAATAACCAAGATGGTAATATATTTATCGCATGAACATCGTTCAAATAACTGATGTAAAATAAGTTGAGAATACTTACGACCACTTGGAATAGAACGATTCGGAGGATAAATGATAAATAAAATAAAAGATTGTGATGGGATTGCTGGAAATTGGTGAAGGATCACTCAAGAAGAGCAAGGCAAAGAATTGCGCAATGGCTACAAAACGAGAATACCTTCTTCGTTTATTCCTTACATTTCCACACGCTAGCCTTTCTCTGTGTACCTATACGTACATTCTATTAGCAAATTACGTAGTTCAAACTCAAATATGAGATTCGTTCATTTTTTTTATCTTCATGATCTCCCGATTCAAGACCAGCGAGATATTTAATTGTCGTAGATACCAAAAGGTATGGAGTGACCACGTAATAACAATAACACTTTTATTCGAAACTGAGTACCCACGGCTTTCCTCACGTGAATTTTGTAATATGTCTGCAACTTTATTCTTTCTGACATTGTCATTGCTATCTAGTGAAAATGTTATCCATTGATATTGGTTGTTTGATGGTGTGTATTCATGTATATCAGGACGTCACTACCAGTCCAGCGACGCCAAAAACATAGGACTCGTCATGCATGTCATCTCTGATCTTTTTTACATACCTAGAAGTAGGTATAGAAACTGTTCGTGGATTTGACGCCATTTTCACCAACCCCTGCATTTAGTATTGTCATGCACCTCATGTGCTCTGAAAAATTACAAAATGTCATTGAACTACGATTATTCATCTCAGAATACACAAAAATGAACTTGACCGTAATATAGTTCTTTTTAGGTTATTTGAACATGTCGCCCTTCCCGCCCCTAGCTCTAAAGATATCGTGTCCCTATGTTATCTGAACATGATTTAACGGCATTAGCAGTATAACAAACTAAGAATCCGATGCAATTTTCATTTTTTTTTATATTTCAAAGTTAGTTTTCAATTATTTTTACACATAAACCCATTTATACTCCCTTCCCATAGGTCGCTAGTGGTGTCTTTCTTCTATGAGAACTGAATTTAGAGTCGGGAATTCGGGATTCGGGAATACTATATCGGGAATTCACTATCTACTAAGTGACACCGAAAACTGTGGACTCGTCACTGGTATCTGTCACGTTCGATTACTTATTCATGGAATCCCCTTCCCTAGGGCTGCTGGAGTTTATACCCGCTGATTGTGGACTTTTACGTCTTCGGAAATGTCATTATCGATTTCAACTGCCTCGGAAACTAAGATCTCAATTTTAATATCAGCCATTTTCGTTTATTTTTACATTTCGACCCCTTCTCATTACCTTCCCGAAAAAGTGTATTTCCTTATGGGGAATGATCATGGACTGAGCGGTATTGAGAGTGTGACACTGTTCTTCCCTTTTTTAAAGAATGATGTACTCAAGAGCAATATTGGTCTTCTGTTTAATGACAACCTATTGTAGAATAGGTTGTACTATATCAGAAACCTTCGCGGGCGTCCACAACACAATCTAAAGTATCATCACAATCGGATCCGAGGAATGTATGGAATCTTAATTTCAGGAGTCCGAGGGGACACGAACACAAAAGACCTCTTATAATGGGACGCGTGGAACTGTGAAAGCACATTCGGGAAGAGAATTTCGGGAAGAAGGTCTGGTATATCTCGAAATAATAGGAGAAAGAGAGGGGAAGGAGAAAGCAACCCTCGTTTCGATGCATGGGTCCAGATGCCGCTGAAGTTTGTAATAAACAATTAATTGTGGTATTTCGTAAATCCTTGTGAGAAATAGAACTAATCGTAATTTTGTATGTTCGAGAGGACACGAAAATAAAGGTTTCTTGTGATGGGGCCCTTTTGCACGAAGCACGTTTAAACAAATTCGAGAAGAAGGACTGACTTTTATCGAAACGAAACAGAAAGAAATGGGAAGGGAGTGCGATCCTCCATGAGAACGTGCGCCCCATATATTGATAAAGGAATGTGAACTACGTCTGGCAGATTTGGGAATGTATAGGTGCCGGGGAAATATAGGCCGTCTGGCGAAGTGAATGGGGCCTTTGTGAGGGAAGGATAACTCGATGTACGGATATTAAACTAGATGACGACTTTGGAAAAATACCAGAACCCGAAGCTACGCGTCTTGTAATTAAAAAACGACTAGTGATTAGGTGATTAGATGCCGACGTCGCTGAAAATTTAACCATTCAGAGAAGGTCATGAGAGCCACTAGTTGTAGATGATTGGTGAAGAAGAAGGGATGACGTTGGTGAGGGTTGGAGCTAAACTAGTCGAGTACAGTAGATGTGGAGTTTTTTTAAATTTAATGTTGGAACGCAGACGCTTCTAGATGATCAGAGTATGAACAGAGTATGAACTGAGAGGACTGAGATGAACAGATCGTCGTCATGATCGAGAGATGAGCTGGAAGACTGAGATGCTGCCGAAGCACTATCGAGACTTTTGAGACTTATATCATTCGAGGGAGTTTTGAGACTTTGATTTCTACCATTCAAGAGATTTTTCAATATTGTTATTCAGAGGATTCTGACCCTTCTGATCCTTCTGCGATTTCTCGAGATCATCATCGTGATGGCTAAAAGTGCACTCGATTTTCATCAAGTTTTGTGAGATTGCTTAAGTCAATATCCGACTTCCGGTGAAGTTTCCGAGCTTACTGGGCCGTCGTTACCATCAAATGACCGCGAGAGGGAGACACCTGAGTATATGAAGCCACTTCGCGAGGGGGCATCCCGGGTGTAGCTGGGTTCCACAAATGATCCAGCTGAGACGTAAATGGGTCGTCGCTGCGGATTATGCGCCACCCCGCCTTCCACAAACTACTGCTTTCGATGACGACTGGTGCTGTGTCATTTGCATTGTAAGGTAATTATTTTGAAGGGGCAACAACGGCACCTTAGTCTACTAATAATGTGTGATCAAATGTTCATTCAGTGTAAAAAAGTAAAAGTAGCACGCCTTTTTGGGTGAGTGTTCAAACAGGATTTAATAATCAGAATTGCTGTATTCATATATTTTGTTAATAATAATTATGCTAAAGTTTTATGCAAGCTGTGTTTCCTTTGAGAAGTGTTCATGTGAGTTTTACGCAAATCACCGGCCAAACCCAGTCCCTTCTTCGCATTTTTGTAGCCAGAGGACACCTCGTCCACGACACTAACCCTGCCGAGTGGGCATCATAAAATATGTTATAATTGTCATTTCAACCAGGGACTCCCCTAAAATTTGTTAGAATGGGCGTCTCCAACGTGGGTCACCTTTAAAATTGGTTATAGTATATATTCGAATCCTCTCGTCAACTATTGAGGAATGGATCTCACAGATTCCCAGTTCGCTTTGAAAAATCAAAAACACATCCATAAAGACTTCTAATCTTATCAAACCTTTTTCCTACGAACTAGCGACTTTGGTGCATTTACCAACCCGGGTCCCATCCACGGGTTGAAACTTTGTGAAAAGGAACCTATAGGGTGGAATATATGAATAGTTTGTCGTTAACTTTGCGTCTTTCGTTGTCTTGAAGAGTATGAATCAATTTCTTTTCCATTTGATTTAATGAGATTGTCTTCAGACTAAAAAGTTAAGTAAATAAATTAGAGTAGATGTAATTTCTTATTATAAACATGAACTCTTTACTTTTACCTAATTTGTTGTGGATTCGCAAGAATTAATAATATTTTCGTCTCTAACCACACTAATATTTTAATTATTTATTAAACCTTGAGATATAATTGTATTTATTTATTTTATATACCTTCCTGTGATGATGACCCAAGTAGGGGTTGAAACATTGTGGATGTATATAAAATTTTGGATCTATTAAAAAATCGAATTTAAGATTTAAAAATGAATAATCCAAATCCAGAAATGAATAATTTGAGTATTGGGTTCGTCAAAAGTAAATGATATGGGAGTACAAATACAAGTTAACTGAAGGTAATATAATAAAGTTAAAAACAAACATTAAAAATAAACATTAATAAAAACAATATTTTCGGTTTGAAGTAATTCATTTCAAGATGAAGAAAGTCCATTTCATGATGCAGAAGATGATTGATAAGGAAACATGACGTGAATTCTGTCTCACTGGCGTATCCTTCTGCAGGTCGTGTACAAAGCAGCCCCTTATGAAGATGTACTTTCCCTTCTTCCCGTAGCCTTAGCACAGAGCAAGTCAGTGGAGCAGAAAGCGCTTCGGTCACCTATTCCGTTAGCTGACCTTTGCGTGGATCTCTCTCAGAACGTAAGAAAATTCCTTGGCTTTACTTCCGCGGCCAAAGGCCCTGCAGGCGATCATTACAGTCAGCACTGGAAAACCATGTCATTAGTAAAGAGGTGAAAAACCTAAATCTAAGTGAAAATTGATTAAAACGGATAATAACAATTATGACTTTCATGCTGAGTAGAATTAAGGAGGTGACATCGTTCATATCTCAGCGACTAAAATTCACTAATGACAATAATCAGTTCTCTTAAATTACTGAGACCATTTCTGAAAAAGTACAAAATATATTGTAATTGTCCATAAAAAGGTTGCAAGACGTAATTTATTTATTTATTTAAAACCATTTATTTACAAAGATTGTTTGCGATAAGTGTCCACTTTTTAAATTTATTTACAAAGATAGTGTGTCCAAGTGGCCAAATAACACACATATTGATAGTGAGTATTTTAAAGCAATTTAGTGACTTCTGCCAGTAGATGAACGACGTGATTTGTATATATTTCATTAAATGTAACGCTTTTGATCTTTTTGTACTGTGTAATTACGAAGATATTTTTTTCGCCACGTACGGTTATCAGATCAATGTTAGAGTGGCGTGAGGATTTCCAGCTTTTCACAATCCATGAGGTTTGAAAGTAGTTGGAGAGCGCAAGTTAGACTGTAATTTCATTGAGTATATATCCAGTTTCCATGCACACTAAAAAGAAAACAAATATATTTCTCTCTCCCTCGGCAATTTCAAATTTCCTCTACAATGTTTTCCGTACTCTTGTCCTATGAGATGGGGCAAAAATCCTGAGAAAGTATATATCCAGAGGTAAGCCGTTATACAGCGAAACAGCTCCACTAGAAGGTTAATAGACGATCAAAACAACAACGCATTTTATGATTAAGTTAAGAAAGAGATGTATTTGCACAGTAACGATATTCTAAAATTGAACAGAAATTTTATCATCTTAAATCACATTATTTGAGTGTAGTTTCGATACTAAAGAGAATAACAGAAGTCAGAACCTGATGAATTGACAGAGTTGGGACATTTCTTTGATGAGTGTGTTTTTGTGGGAGTTTTGACTGAAAGCTCCTTTATTAGAAAGTAAACAATTCTGTTATTAGAACAATATGTTGAATAGTACCTATATCTATCTAAAATCCAGTACTTCAAAACGTCTATTAATAATAATAATTAGTCTGTTACCAATCTTAATATATTGAATAAAAATGGGAGAAAAAATGAATGGGGCAAAGATCTGAGTGTACCATGCCAATACCAAAATGGGGCACGGGGACCTAGAACTTGATCTTCTAACAAATTTCAGTAGTTACAAGTTTTGTTTTGGGGAAAATTTATACAGACAATTTACATTGAAAATCTGTTAGGTGCAGTTGCAGTGTTGATTTGAAGTAGGGCGAATTTCTATAATGTTTTATGCTGTTGCACAAGTTCTAATAAATGGAACAAAGTGTAATCTATTACTATCACGATTGTATCAAAAACACCAATCTACACGAATTATGTTTTCAAAACAAATGTTGGTATTATTGGATTTCTTCTTACGTTATCTTTTTTTGCGGTGAATATAAAAAGTAAGATCACTTCTCTGTCATATTGCAAATCAGAGTTAGACTTTCTGAGAAGAATATTGCGGTTCACCGCAAATTCCGCGATTCTCAGCTAATCAAATTCTTCAGCTGCTCAGTTCATCTGTGACCAATCAACTGTTGCCGACTGCATTTTTACTTTCCTCTCGATCTAATCTTCACATCAACATTTATACCACGACGAAGCAACATCAAATAATCTTTTATAGTACTTTATGTCTTTCTCTGTTGTGAATTTCAATTTCGTTTTAATGTACACAAGAAAGATTTTCACTATTTTACTATCATCTAGCTAAATTTTATATGATTGTTCAATTGCAGGATCATCTGTATCTCAGTCACTCGATTCAATACCTTTTCTCCGGTTTTCTATACTATTACACTACATATCAGCAAAATACACACCTTCATACTTTTGTTTTTGTTCTAAATGAAATGTGTGAATAGAGAAAAAGAGTAAACATTACATCCTCCATTTAACCCGTTTGTTATTCTAATTTTAAAATCCAGTCTTAATGGATGTACATGAATAGATCAAATTTCAAATTTCTAGCTTCAGGAATTTGGCCGAGACGATGATGTGCGAGTTTTGATTTATATACAAGGTAACTCCACGTAAATATTGCCTGCTGATCTGTTATCAAATGATTGTACAGTGAATCGTGTCATTCAAGTGGTATCTTTACCGGAGTTCTTCGATGTTGCGAGTAACCTTTGGGAAGATTTAAAAAGCATACTCAGTTTTATTTGGATAGTTGTATTCGTAGATTTTTTCATCCACAGTAAAGAACATTTACCCCTTCTATCGATCGAACTACATGTACGGTAAAATATTTAAGTCCTATTCTGTAACTCAACATAACGAAGAAATCATAGACTTCCAATGTGATAGTTGAAAGTTGATTCTAATTCTCCATCATTTGGTGCCTTTTATACTTTTTTATTACAGTTTAATTTGTGTTTACGTCATGTATTCCTCAGTGTTATTAACAGAGGTGGGACACATTTTAACACTACTTGACTTCTCTCTCCGCTAACAATAAATCAAAAGATTTATAATTACTCAATAAAAATTTACCTTATTGTTCGAGTAAAATTTTATGAAATATAAAAATGCTTCATAGTCGAAGTTAATTTTCTATTGTTTTTGCAGAAAGATTCCCACTGAATTTTCTACACAAGATGCACAAATATTCAATAAACTGACGTGAATTCATTGTGGCCAGGACATAAAAACAATTTAAATACACACAACAAATATAATACTTCACAACCTATTCAATCATGTTACGGCATTTTTATTCTATTTCCAATACAAATGAATTTTTTATTTTATTTCATTGCCTCTCCGGTGGTTCAGATATTAGCGTTCTTGCTCATCACCAAGTCAAAGCTCATCACCCAGGTTTAATTCCCGATGGGGTCAGAAAAAAATTGTAGCTTTTACACATTAATGTCCCAGTTCATATATCTGTGAGTACTGAAAATCGAATTCTCCGTCTTCTAACCACTGCCTACTGCTCCTAGTACCTACTTACCCTATTAACGCCCAGCGATCTATTTATAGATCAGAATGATCTAATATTTGTTACGACAAACTTCACTTTGAAAAATTGACTTATGTTCTAAGTATTTTGAAGATTAATAGATGTGTAGGAATTAATACATATGTTTCAATTATGATTATTGATCCTTTAAAAAATAAAATAATAAAGTCTTCGTCAAGGTCTTTACGCAGAATTGTATGTTTACGTGAGCTGAGTCAGTAAAACTTTTCATTTTGAGAATTTAGGGCTTCTGCTTTTTGCTGAACATGTTTCTCTTTGTTGCTATACAAAATAGGAGTAATGCAGCGAAATGGTACCCGAGATATCAATTTTCAAAAACTGCTGATCTATTTATAGATCGCTGGACACACTGCGTTTCTGGTATAGGGAACTTCAGGAGCATCGCCGCTCGCAGCTGACGTATGTAGAAAAGAGTCATATGGTGGTTGTTATGTGTCCATTGTTCTGATATAGTGTATGTTATGTGTGAATATTTTCCGTGTAAGTATATACGAGAAGACCTCTTTTATTTGTATCCCTTTTGCATTGGTAAGGTCACTTTGTTTTATTATTCGTGGTGACGGACGATGACGAAGCCCGAGATGATGCAATAGTGTGTTCGGCTGAAAATGTTCCAGGACCTTCATTAGTGCATTTTCGTTGCTCAATATGAAAAAGAACCATATGTTTATGTACAATAGTTACGTTCGATAAGTAACGTTCGCGCGGATTTACTTATTTATTTTTCACGTATTGTTTCTCAGACTATTAGGAGAAAGACTAAATAAAACGAAATAAACTGATAGCGAACATACCTCTCACAAAAATCGGGCCCGGTTTGCACAATACTAAGTGGTAAGCAAAAATCTGGCTCCCGCGACACACGAAATGGACTGGAATACTGAAGGTTTTGACTCCATTGCAACCAACGGAGATGATCCTATATTATGAGGACATGTTGGAGTATATTTTGTTAGAGTCAGTTTACTATGCGACTGCATCAAAGAATTGCTGAGATTGTACTTTCGATCCAGATGAACACAAATTATTTCTCGGAATTCTTTACCTTTATGCCAATTTCAAAACAGTTACTGTATCAAAAATGATTTTAACAAGACCACACTTTGTAGAAAGCTATATCGCTTTTACCAAAAAGGGAAATGAAGTTTTATAACAAAATAGCGCATTATTTATAATCAGTTTACTGTAAAATAAATAAGTTTTGTGTGTTGTGTGTTTCATACTCAATGCGTCATGAATCTGTCCAGTTATAGATCGGCTTATTATCGATAAACGAAAAGTAAAAATAATTTTTTGTTTTCATATTTATCATCCTACAACCTCCTATGATTAACTGTAGAGATATTAGGCGAATTAAGAATAAAAAAATTATTTGAGCGTTAATGGGTTAACTCTAACTATTACTAACCACTCCTACTATATTATGTCTGTAAAATTCAGAAGTACCAGAGCTCACTAGAGCTGACGCATTCTGGAAGAAAAATCCGAAACTGCATGTTGACAAGTGAAGGTGCAATTCACCGTGTCATTTGACACGCATACGGTGGTGGCCACGCGGATACTAAATATAAATTAATAACTTTTGAGCTCCACAAGAAAAGGACTCAGCAGCACTCATGCGTACGAATACTGATTGTCTGTGCGGCTTAAGAAATGCAGGTGTAATGAGATTCATCGTATCTGCTTTTCTTAAGGAAGGAATTTCTCCATTTCTCCAAACAGAATTAGTTATGTTAGTAAAGTACTTCGGGTAGGTGTTCAAGTGCTCGAGATTTAAAGATCAAAATCTTTCTACTTTATTTTACGTACAAAATCTATATTATTTTATTTCTATTAATCGTTGAAATCAGAGCCCGCTGATTTGTTTTTTCTCTTCGTCAGCACGCTCTATTTCCCTGACAGTTTTTTAAAAATGGATTTGATACCAAAAATATGACTTTTACACAACCAATTTTGGCTTCATTAGTCGACATTTCGAATTATACCGGTAGTCGACATAGATGTTTGAAACTGTGATAGAAAAAAGTTTCTTACTCGTAATTTTTTTTGATTTTCAAAATAAGTGCATTATTCACTATCTTTGTGATAACTTTTACACATCGTTACATATTATTTCATATCGTTACGTAACAACATCTTGCATGAGATTTGAAATTATTTATTGTTGTTTATTTAGTCATTTTATTTTACATATGGGTGATCCGCAAAATAGTTCACCGCAAACTGGGATCTTCTGTCTTTAAAAAATCTGGAATAACTGGATTTCAAATACCAGTGGTTACATTTCTAATTTAGTTAGATATACTTATATTTGAGACATTCTGTGTCAAAACAGCAAATGCATGGCGGCAGTAAATTACAAATTTTACTGAAACTTGGTCTATACGTAGGATCTTGTAGCGTAAGTTAATGTGCAAAATATTTTCCTTCAGATCACAATAGTTGTCAAATAATCCAGAATTGAAATTGGCATATTCGAAGGCGCGTGTCACGAAATGTGTACTAATTTCTTAATATAGTATTACTTGTCTGAAAACTTGAGTAGAATGAATACAAAAATCCAACAACAATTCAAAAGTAAAACATCCAACGTATGAAGACAAAAAAATAATGAAATTTCATGATTGCGGTATTCATATTGTGGCGAAGAGCATAAGTCAATCTATTCGCTCTTAGTGGCAATACGTACTAATACTGTCAACCAGAATAATAAAACTGTTGATTCAATAACCTCTCTCGTATTGTTTCATTTCCGTCATAACATGCGTAGGAATCACCTTTCCTGACTTAAGAGGCTCAGCGTTAAAATTAAAACGGTATGAAAAAGCAATTGGAGCACATTAACGCTAGATTGAATACTCGTAAGTACTTACTTCGTTTTCTACAAGTTAGTGAGTATTTTACCTTTTCTTCGCGCAAGGAGTGTTTTAATCACTTATAATCACACATATAATAACAAATTCAATACATTTTGTTGTCAGTTATTACTTTGGTCAATTTCTACTGATTGGTTCATATTTTTTGTGCTTCATCAGCGAGGGTTACTACCCTTGTGATTCCATACTTCATTGCGAGTTGTAATCTGCGTGAATGTTTAAATGTTTTACTTCTTAACACTTGAGTATCATTGTAAAACTAGATGTACAAAAGGTACTTTATTTTATACAAAATAAGTGATAAGTGAACCACGAATATAGCAAATTTCTCGTAAAAAAGAAATTTCTGATGTTCACAAAGCTGGAGAAGAAATTAACAGGTTCAAAAACAAAGCTTTTATTCGTATCTAAAGACATATTTAATTAATTTTCCTGAAAACTCACTTCATTTTATCTTCGTATATTCAGAAGCCTCTGTTAAATATTTTGATCACGCCATTCTTAACATTTAAGAAAGATAATTTTTTATAAAAATATGTAATATTGAGCAGTATCCAACTGGACGCAGGATATTCGGGGTTCGATCCCCGATTCCCGGTCCCCAGTGAGGTGGGAATTTTTCATCACACCGTAACATCCAGACTGACTCCCAAGTCTACTAGACCTGCTGGTCATCATGGGATCGAAATACTGCGAGTGAAACCAGAGAGATGCTGGTCACATCTCCTCCTCCTAGTGCCAAGGTCAAGAAATAGCAGAACTCCACCCTCCGTGAACCTTCGGGGCCTGGGATAGTTTGATGAGTTCTCCAAAACATTGCTTCATCAGTAGTTTATAACAAAAGTACACCTAAATAATAATATTACCGGAAGTCAAATGAGGGTTATATACCTGGAGTAGTATTTGCGAGAATGCACAACCTTGCAACTAAAGAAACAGGTTAAAAAGCGACGTGTTGACTGCAAAACTCGCCTTTGCGTGGCATTTGTTTTGCTGAATGGAAGTTATAGAGTAAGAAATATTAAGTGTTTTCGAAATAGCATACCTGCAAATGTTATCAAAATATTGTATTATCTGTTATGATACCAACATCACATGAACTTGTTACACAAGTTGAAGCGAAATAAAATCAACAAGAATGACAAATATTAGATGCGTTTCCCTTTTTTTTATTATGAGGATACAACCAATAAAATATATCAATAGTCAAAGTTTCTTAATTTTGCAATGTCTCATACTCCATATTGCTTATAGTTTATGAAGAAATATGGTTTTTCACTGATAAAGGAAGGAATCCATTTATAAATGCGCAATGCGAAAGTGTCCCGTTTTTTTTGCTACCTGATGACGACTAAACCACGGAACCGAACGTGATTAAATTTTGCAACGAGATAGTTAGAATTTATTTTTAAAGTGTGTGAAAAGAAAGAAGATGGCTTTTGACGACAAGTGTCGATGAAGTCGGGGGAAATATTAGCTATTTTCGCCTACGCTGCCTAAACAATAAAATATAAGTAACAATTCTTTGAGGCGAACAATATTGACAATTATAGTTGTTACTACAATTGTCAATATTGTTCGCCTCAAAGAGTTCAACAAGGAAGTCCGTGACAGCATATGTACAAACGCGCATATCTCCGCGTATCTATATACTAAGTTTCAACTAAATTATTTAAACTAAATTATTTAAAATTATTTCAACTAAAAAATAAAAATAAAAATTGAAGTAGTTACGTGCTTTAATGGAAGAGAGTAATTTAGAAAGAAATAATCAATCATCATCAAAGATAATGTTTTCTCTATTTTGTGCATTCAACAAAGATTTAAAAAAGTCTGTCAATCGTAAAATTTGGACGAATAGTTTAGATTTAACAAACGTTTAAATGANCGTAAAATTTGGACGAATAGTTTAGATTTAACAAACGTTTAAATGAAATGGTGGAGATTTGCTGCCACCGATGTCTTGCGTCAGAAACGAAAATTCGGACTGCGCAGCTCCCGGCGAGTGGGTTCGTTCTCTCAGAGATACGAAGTTGAATACAGTCACGATGCTTTGTCAGAGTTGGGCCACTATTCGGGATTCGGGGTGGCGGTAAACGGCCCAAGAACCCCCATGGATGGAGTAGGAAGGGAGAGTCATGTCAAAATGTTTAATCTGTAGTTTTATGGGTTTTTCAGATAAACTGAGACGAATAAATACAAGTTCACCACATATGGACGTAAAATACTCATAACTCTCCAAAGTGGTTGTACTAGGTTAACTGGTGACATTTTGACATTTCATTGGTTTGTTTCTCTCACGAACAACTTCACGTTGCTTGCTCAAGGGTGGTTTCATCCAAGGATTTATTTGTTCTTGTTGCTGGAGGTGAAACTCAAAATGAAGTATACAATCAAGTTTTGTATTACAATAAATTTGGAAAATTAGGATGTTGTATATTTGTTTTAAGAAACCAGCGAGTAAAATTATTTTTATCTTACATAAAAGATAGAGATATTTTCCTGAGTAAAATACGGCTGGTCTAACAAGGAAGAAAAATCCCGGTTAACGCCAGCTAATCAAGTAGTGTGTTTATATTTGTTAAATGAACTTTTCCAATAATTATCAGGAATTTATAAGATACCAATCAACTTTAAACAAGATGATTGGGAGAGTACGTGAGATTGGACATTCTTTCGGAGACAAACGTATATTTAAGAGAGATATAATAATAGAGAAAACGACAATGCTCTCAGTTGGGAGCTATTTCTACCCTGGGTCACTTAACATTTCTTGATTCTTGATGAGCAAATCAATGTGGAAAATGACTTCAAGGTGTTTGGTTAAAATTTCTTCTCACTAATAGTATATCAAGATCACATAAGATATTTTAGAGATAAAATAGTGAGCTAACTTAAAACAGTGATTCAAAAAAGAGTAATTCAATGAATTTTACAAAAAGTACAGTAGCCTATACAGTAACAGGTATGAAAACCAGTTAAGAACAGTTATTTTGCTTTAAGAAATATTTTTGAAAAGCGACAATAGGTACGTTAAAAGGTTTTCACTCGAATCTGTTCTAAAGATTCAGTAACTTTGAAAGTTTCTTGTAATAATTTTTACGATTTTCATATTAATTTTCATTCTGTTGTGTTGAGAAATTTGTATGTTAGATAAAACAAAACAAATAGCGTTGATGCTGTATGAAAATCACGACATAAGCTCGGCGGTAGATATGTTTTAGTAAACCAATTTCCTATGAAATTTGTCTAATTTTTCTACTATGAAACACTTAGAGGTCCCTATTATATTGTACTATAACGAAATATTTCTTAATATATATGAAGTTCTGAGCATTTATCAGTATACTTCTTTATTTTGTGGGTGTACTACAGGAGAGTCAGGTATGAAATTTCAATACACTTTTACATACTCGTGTAATATACGGCAAATATATATCTACTTTAATGTAGTTAAAGGGTGCGGTCTGCAATGGACGTTTTCAGAAAGGTCTCTCATTACGGTTTTATTAAGGACACAATGCCACCCAACCCCTCCAGGTCATCTATAATACCCCTCCCTCTTCTTCTCCAGCGGTTGTGACCTCATCATCAGAACGTCCATCGTCTTCACGACGACGCGGTCAAGTTCAGCGCCCCGCAGACGACATTCAACTTGTTCCAGATTTGACGAGCGAGGGACTCAGTTCAGGAAAAATAGACATCCCCCCAAAAAAATTCGCATTTAGATGAAATTTGGTACACATGTTAAGGTCATCATTTCAAACGAAATATCCAGCATCGATCCGACTTATGCTAAATATTTCATTCGAGGTCGAAGGTCACGAAAAACAATTTTTAGAATATATCCTCATTGATGTGTTTTATCGTAAAAATTGTTATTATGAATAGTATAGATTATAAAATTGTAAACAAAAAAGGTATGGATCTAAATTAGAAATGAAAAGAGCGTATTAAATGTGCCGAGTGTAAGTCCGTATGTGTGTGCTCGCACTAGTGCACATTGTGTGTCACGAACCAAACGTTCGTTAAGTGTTCACTCGTAAGATTCTCATCCATCACGAACTTTAATTTATTTGTGTTCCTTGAGAATCATGATATTTAATCCATTTGCATAATTAAATATGTTTGTTCTATGCTCATATAAACATTCATTGACTATAGACACTCTTTGGGAGCTATGATCTCCATGTCAATTGCAAGTTCCATGCGCACTGAATCAGTGAACGCATTCAATGTGCATGTTCCTTGCACCCACTATATAAGCAGCCTCGTTCAAGCCACATTATCCATTCCATTCATTCTGCAGTATCTCTCCGGGGGTCATGAGTTATGACACTCCGGTAGTGGCGTCGTTATGTCGTGCGGCATGAACTCGCCGCTTTGTGCTCAGTGATTGAACATGTATATGCGTTTGATACCGAACTTTTTGGGCGATGATTTCTCATGCGAAATCATAACTGCTGCACCATTTCAAATATGTGGTACAGCATACTCTGCAACTTAGTGCTGAACACATTTGTTCACGATGTTCTCTAGTTTCAGCCATCGCTTGTCAGCTACAAGGCCGAACTGGGGAAAACCAAACCACTTCACAGAAGACCTCAGCAAAGCATCTGCAGGCAATGAAGCAAGGTTACAACAAGGAAGCTCGTCTAACGACTAAGTATCAATCCTCGTAACAACGAGGACCGCATCTAGAACTTGTTCTGATGTACTAAAAATCCTGCGCTATTTTATGGTTTTTCATAACTAATTTCAATATTATAGCAGGTACCTTTGTAAATGAATTTTTCGTAAATGACGGGAGGGATGTTCTCAAAACCTTGAGTTCAAGGGGCTTTTTGTTTTCAGTGCAGATCAGCTACGATCGCACCTCACTCTTGTTCATATGCCATATCGTAATTCTGTATAAACTGGGTAAAGGGGTATTTAAGGGGCTCTTACATAAACGATTGTTTATGCTTAATATTATTAATTTATTCAAACTCCGTAGAATCTGCTCTTCTCGGAGTGTTGGTTGCACACAACAACCAACTTAATTTTTGCAAATTCAGATTATTGTAATTCTGCTTTTGTAATTTTAGGAAAATGTATGTATACCTTGTCTAAATATAATAAATGTGTATTTGTGAATCTGAAGCGTGTTGTACAAGAATCATATCTCATCTTTAATCTTCATGCTCGTTGAAACATACGAGTCCCCCCATATCCTTTCCTATGCTTGCGACGATTGTTCATTCGTTCGTAACATTGTGGGTGCAACGCAGTATTCATCATTTTTTAAACCGCGCTAGCTTGCAAATATTGCTTCGGAGGAAAAAAACCATACAAACCTTTTTTGGAGGCAATTTTATAATCTATACAATTCACAATAACCATTTTTACGATAAAACCATTAATAAAGAGATATTCTTGAAAAACTGTTTTTCGTGACGTTTGACTTCGAATAAAACTTTTAATACACGTCGGATCGATGAGGACTTTTGGTATTTCATTTGAAATGATGACCTTAACATGTGGTCAAATTTCATCTCCATGCGAATTCCCCTCTTTTTCTATTTTTCTTGGGTTAACTTGTAATCAACTCATCTAATAGCGTTCGCTGAGAAACTGCTCCCAAACACTCACCTAGAAGAACCGGCTTCTCTCCGATGGTGACGTCACGAAGAAGGGTGCACTTCACGATGCTCGTTTCCTGATTTACTACTCGAGCTACTTCGGAGTTACCTGTGCGAATCCTCTTAAAATCCTAGTGCGAGCTCACACTGGAGTAACTTTTTGTCTCGCAGACACACGTAATGAATAGATATTTTATTATGAATATGTATTAAACTCTGTGACATAATTTATGTACATGTTATGTCTTCTAGATTTTTTATCAAAAAATAACATTCTCTCTGACGATCAACACGGTTTTAGGAAATCCTTTTCCACTACAAGCGCCATATTTTCCTTCTTAAACGATATTACCACATCTCTAGACTGTGGAGAAAATCCTCAGGGTGTTTTTCTTGACTTATCCAAAGCATTCGATGTCATCGATCACGAAATTCTCCTTTACAAATTGCATTCTTTAGGCATTCGTGGACTTCCACATCAATGGCTAACTTCTTATTTAAAAGATAGATATCAACAGGTAGAAATATCCTATACTAAAAATAAAATACTT